>PVHY01015405.1:0-36070 GCA_004024945.1 Uropsilus gracilis
CTAGGTGGCATGCGCCACCACCCCCAGCTAATTTTTTTTTTTTTTAAACTAGGGCTTGCTATGTTACTCCAGCGGGACTCGAACTGCGATCCCTAGCCCCTGCTGCGGCTTCCTAGGCTGCTGCATATAGGCACACGCCACCATGCCCAGCCAGTTGCGCAAACTTACTGAAAACCATCTAGCAGCATATTGGAAACAGGTGCATGTAATTATTCCTCCCTAAAAGCGTTAAAGCGTTTTCCCCTGCCAGGGTTGAGAGCTTGGGGCAGAAGCCGAGTGTCCTGAGAATCCCCAGGCTCGCTTGGCGTCCTCTGCTGCCTCCTCACTAGGTCAGAGTTGCCTCTGATCTCAGACTCTCCGGAAGCTGCCAGCTGTCACCCTGTCTTCTCTTTTAGAGAAGTCTGGGATTTCATCCTGCAGACTCAGCTCGTACGGGTGTAAACATCCTGGCTGGGGGCCACGCTGCCCAAAGCGGACAAGGGGGCAGCAGAGGCAGTGGGTGCGAGGTTTGGGGGGGGGGATGCCCAGAGGAGCCCCACCCCATCCTGTGATGACTCAAACATGCCTCGGGATGCTGAGTGCACAGGGACTGAGTGTGTTTGGGTGTCAAGGCCCGGCCCCCCCGTTCTTGGCGGCGTGCCAGATGCCCCTTGCTTTTCACACCTCCAGGCCTTGGCACAGATGGCAGCTCCCTTTGCTCTGCCTATTTGGGAAAGCCTATTCTTCCCATCAGCTCACGACCACCTCTTCTGGAGCCTTCGCCTTAGCACACCCACTGCCCTGGTCATCCCAACACAGCCTCCCCCACTTCTCTGCGGGCTCCCTGAACAGAGCGCTGTCTCCCTTGTGACTGGTTCTTGGAACTCTGGGTCAGGCCTCCGCGCACTCGGGGTCTGCAGAGTGAGTGAGCGGAGAGGAGCGTCACACACAGGCCAGCTGCTGTGGGCAGCAGGCAGAGGCGAGCCCCGTTCCTCTCATCTATTCTCAGCCTCTGCAGCTTCTCTGATCCGGCCCCAAATGACCAGAAGGCCACTCCCTGTGGGGGGTGGACGCCTCCCTTCGGTGGCTTTCCTGGGCAGCCCACCCACCTCGGGAGATGCCTTCCTGTTTGCTCAGTGGCAGAACTGGGCTTCTGGGCAGCTCAGGCCCAGTCTGGGTGGGGGCGGCCTGGAACAGTATCACTCTGGAGCCTCCCTTCCCCAACCACCAGTACCTCTGAGGGCTGCAAAGTGTGGTTTCCTCTCTGCAGCTCTGGCTGTAGTGGAAGAAAAAAGGGAATGAAGGTATGTGGCAGCCTGTGGCATTTATGTTTCTGCTCTTTATGTGGAACAGGGGTTGGGGGGTGTCCTCAGAAGCCAGCTAGCAGGCACCCAGCCAGGACTGGCCACAGCTACAGGAGCCCTGCTTAGCCCCAACTAGTTCTCCTGCCCCCCACCTGCTGTCTGGCCAGGCCTCGTAGTGTGGGGTGGTCGGTGGAGTGTCTGAGAGCCTCAGGACCGTTGTTTGACCTGCTCCCCCCAGGGAACAGAGGACTCCAGGCTGCTGGTAGAGACTGTGCCACAGCAGGCAGCTGAAGCTTTTCTTGGCATCCCATAGGGCGCTGACCTAGTATTCCTACCACTAAAACCAGAGTCTGGAATAGGAACAGGGAAACCTGAAAAAGTTCTCCAGACTTCAACTCGGTGTGGTCAGTGTGTGGTCAACAATACTTAGAGGGCCCAGCACAGCACTGGGCATGGGGGTCGCAGGAAGAACAAGTTCCAGCCCTTTCCTTAGCAACCCATAACCTAGTTGTTGAAGAAAAGAGACAAATGCTGTGAATGCAGACTACTATAGGAATACTATAGTGGTAGTGAATTCAGGGAAGACTGCCTGGTGGAGGTGTCATCTAAGCTAAGATGTGAAGGCTGATTAGGCAAAGAGGTGAGAAGTGAGAGCAAACAGTGTATGCAAGGGCCCAGTGTCAAGAAAGAACATGGCATATTTGGGAAAAGTACATTAGTTCAAAATGGCTGGCACCAGATGAAAGGTAGCTTGAAGGTCCAGGTGGTGAAAACATGAATGTACGTAAAGCATGTAGCACAGGATGGTCACAGTAACTGGTGTGCCAGGTGTGCCAGGGTAACTTTCATGAAAGGGTTTGGGATTTTATCCTGCAGGGAAGGAGGGAGAGACTCAGAAACTCAGATTTTCAGCAGAACGAGTGACTTGATCAGATTTGCGATATGACCAGATTTAAAGATCCCTGTGACTACAGGATGGATTCCGGCTGAGGAGGGAAGCAAGGCTGGAGGACCAGAAGATCAGTCTGCTGTCATATTCCAGAGAAGAGGTGGGGCTTCAACTGTCACCAGGGCAGACACACGATGGAAGACAATACAGCCACGGTGGTGTTCTGGACAAGCCCTGCCAGTGCAAAGTTGAGCAGAAGGCAAGCAAACCAGGACTTTGTGGTGGCACTGACACAAAGCTCAAGCAAGAGGCAAAGTGAAACGATAGTGTTTGGGGGTGCGTGCTCGGGGGGGGAGAACCATCTGAGCCAGGAAGTGGTTGTCTGCAAAGTGGTGGCAACAGCGATTACCTGGTAGGGGCTTCTGCTTGATAACACCTTGAGCAATGGGATAACAGCTGCGCTGGCGATGGTTACCCAGAGGTTCCTTCTGTGACAGGTTGGTAGGTTTTACATTCGGTCCTGTGCGCCTTTCTCGAAGTGTCCTGTTCCTAACAAATGTTAAGAAAAACTGGGGTTTGCTCTAGATAACGGGGATGAAGCTGGAGAAAAGAGGTTGGTTTTGATCCAAGAGAGGGGTGGGGGAGATGAAGAATGGGGGAAACAAGTCTGGGGAGGCTGATGAAGAGGGAGAAGAGCTGTGTTTAATGCTCTGAGAGAAGCCCACAGGAGACTGGAGTGGAAGTGTTGAGGGCCACTGTGTGAGCTCAGATGGGTCACTTCTCTGGAGCCCAGAATCCCTTCTCCACAAGAGACGGAAGTCAGTGTGGTTTTTTGGGATCAACCAGCCACGGGTTTTGGTGTGTGAGCCAGTTGTGTGATTTCCTGGCTAAGTGACTCTGGACCATTACTTCACTCTGCCGCCACCCTGAGGTTCCACATGGTCATTTCTATTATTGGGGTTCTTGAGGATGGCATGAAAAATAGGGGATCAGGCCCTTGGCATGTGTGCTTTGAGGCCACCAATGAGGAAGAGTCTGGACGAATGAGGAACTGTTTGAAAAATAGAAAGGCCAAGAATAGACACGTGGATTGTACACTCCCTTGTGAGTAAGAACTAGCTGGGGAGCTTATAAACCCAGGCATTCCAGTTCCAGGGTGGCCAAATACTTCATTGTTGAAACCAGAACTGCTGAGAAAGGAGGCAACGCCAGTCTGCCAGAAGAGCAGCCAGAAGAGCAAACATAAAAACGGTCCTAGGTGAAACAGGACAGGGGTGTCCCCATGTGGGTGTCGGGTGGGGACCAGCTGATTTTTCTATAACGCCTTCCAGTAAGACAGCCATCCCCTTTGCACCCCTGGAAAGCTGGTTCATTTGTGGAGGGGTCAAATCTACCTGGAGCAGTCCTCACAATATATCCAAACGCCAAGTGCCAAGTAGTGTGCTGAGCCCATTCAGGTCACATCCCAGTAATTCTCACCCAGGTAGGTGGACGTATGTTCCATTCCAGGAAACCAAAGCTGAGAGAAGTTAAATAAGGCTGTGCATCCAGGGCGGAGGAGCAGGGGATTCGAATACAGGGAGACTGGAGAATCTGAGTTCTTAATTTTCATACCACTGCCTCCAGCTGTGTGACAGCCCTCCCACTGCGCTGCAGGGGACAATGGGTGCCAGAGGCTGCCCTGTCAGAGCATCTTCAGCTCCCGCTCTGTGCACCAACCCAAGTGCAGCAGCAGGGGGCAAGCTTGTCCTCCTCTCAAGCCACCACTTGGGGGAGGTCGGCTTACTTAGGACGCCAGAGGAAGGTGGAACTCCCGAGTATGCCCATCGTAGTGAAGAATTCTGCAGGGAGCCGACCTGGGGCACCTAGTAACCAACTCTCCTGTCTCCTGCTGCCTTAACTGCTGTGGTTTCGGTGACTAACTAGTGGCAACTAGTGGCCACGGATTTCAGTACTGGACAGTCCATGCATGCACTTATCGTTTATCAACTTCTCAGTACTGAGTACCACCTTCATTTTTTTACTCAATAGCACTTATAACTGTGCAGCCTCATCATGGAATTAGGTCCTATTTGCACGCAGCAAGGATGTCGCAAATAGCTGGGAACATTCTGTACAGAGGCCCAGAGAGGGCAAGCTACTGGTCAGAAGAGGCAGAGCCTCGCCGGGGCTAGGACCCAGTTCCCCGCTTCGCCCAGGGCCTACGTCACCAGGACTCCGCCCTCGGGTCGGCTCTAAGCCGAGTCCCTGGCGGCTCCAAACCCGCCCCGCGCCCCCTGACGCGCACACATTTCGGTCCAGCGGGTGCACCGCCCATCCGGGTCCTACGGCCGCAGCGGGTGTGCTCTCTGGGTAAACTGAGGCAGGGGGCATGCTTGTGAGTGCGTGCCTTTATCAGTCTACATCGCAGGGCCCGCAGAGCTACCTCCCGCTCCCCAGACCCTCGGGGGACAGCAGGGAAGAACGGGAGGAAGGGGAGGGGGCCGAAAGCAAGCCGAGTCGGCCGGTCCTGCCACACTCAAGATGGCGGCGCGGCAGCGGCGAGGTCCTTCAGAGGCGGTACCAGCGCATGCGCAGCGCGGAGTCCCGGCCCGGGACACAAGATGGCGGCAGCGGCGCTGGGGAGGGCGAGGCGGAGGCGGCAAAACGGGCGGTCGAGCAGAACGTGTCGTCGCGTCTCTTCGAGTCCGCTCCAGGCAGGTAAGAGCCCCAGGACGTCACGGTCCCGTTGCGAGCCGCGCCAGGGTCCTGGGATTCGAAGCCAGGCGGCGGTAACCTCTTCGCCGCTTTCCAGTCGGGGCTACCGCTTGCCGCGTCTCTGCTGCCGCCGCCATCTTAGGCCCGCGGGTGGGCGGCCGGGCCGGTGGCCTGAGTTAGAGAGGTGGGCCCGGAGAGCGCGGCCGGAGCGGCCTCTGGGGCCCCTCCGCTTCTGCTGCCGCCGCCACCGCCTTTGTGTCGGGCTCCGACTCTGAGTCGCCTCATCCCGGGGGCGGGAGCGCGCGGCGGGGCGGGGGGCGGAGTCCTGCAGATGGGCCGGCGCGCGCGCGCCAAACAACCCGCCCTCGCCGGGAGGGGGAGGGGCGCGGGCGCGCACTCTGGAGTCGTCCTCCCTCGCCTTCGCACGCTCCCCGCGCCTGCGCACTTTGCCAGCCCTCTGACGCCGCCCTCCTGAGTCGGAGGTTTCTGATTGGTGAGTCACTGAGCTGCTCCCGCTCCATCCTCCTCCAATCCCGGAATCCGACTCCTGGCCTTCTGGCGGGTTCCTCGCGTTGCGCAGATACAGGTGCTTATTCCTAAGCGGCTCGGCGCCTCGAAGCTGCGGTATGCGTGGGGCCGGGCAGCCACAGGATTAATAAAACCTTGTCTTAATAATAGCACTGATGTCTTACTGAGCGTGAACTCTATGCCAGACTCCGCGGAGAGACCACAGAGGTTGTCATTGAGGTTTTTTGGTTTTGTTTTTTTGAGACCAGGTCTCGCTGTGTTGCCCGGGGTAGACTCAAGCGATCCCCAGCCTCAGCCTCTCAGGTAGCTGGGATTACAGGTGCCTGCCACCGCGCCCGGCTGCTTTTTTGAGACAGGTCTAGCTATGTTGCCCAGGGTAGTCTCGAACCTGCGAACTCAAGCAATCCCTAGCCTCTTGCCTCCCAGCGCTTGGACTACAGGAGTGCGCCGCCACACCCGGCTGAGTTTTTAAGTCAGAAAGCGGCACCAAGCCGGGCACGGTGGCACGTGCCTGTAAGCAATAGCTTATGGCGTCGCGGCAGGGTCTGTGAGGATCGCGGTTTGAGTCCTGCCTGGGGCAACACAGCGAGACCTAGTCCCAAAAAATAGCTGGGCGTGGTGGCGCGCACCTGTAATCCCAGCTACCTGGGAAGCTGAGGCTGGGCGTTGCTTGAGGCCGTGGTACCCCGGACAATGTGAGCCTGCGGTTCCACGGGCAAAAATAGAGGTAGTCTCAAAAAAAAAAAAAAAAAAAGCGGCACCGGGGTTTGACTCACCTCCTGCGTCCAGATGACAGGGAGGTGGAACACTTTTTTTAAAAAATCGTAAAAAACTAGTAAAGACTTAAAGGATGTCAAATGAACAAAGTAGGCAATTGTCTGTCCAAGGCCCACTCCTCTCAGGCTGTTTTGAAAAATAGGCAGCTTTTTTTGTACCTCCCTCTCCTCATTTCTAAGTACCAGGTGTTTTGACTCCCAGGCTGTTTGTAGTGGCCCTGCCTGGCCTAAGCGAGCTGTGCAGCATTCTCCCTCTGGTATATCAGTATCCCACGGTGCTTCTTGGGGAAAGTAGTTGTCAATAAAGATGAACATGCTGTGATATATAATGCGTTTGCTTTTCTTTCTTTTAAACACCCAAATCAAAGTAGTGCATATTTCACTGGCTGCGGTGCCTTGGGAATACGCCCCAGATCTGTGACGTATCTGTTCGGTCACTTCCATCTTGTGGTAACTGATGAACAGGACCAGCTTGTTTCCCAGTGTGCCTAAGGAAAGTGAGGGCCCCTTGTTAAAAAAGGACTAAGGCTTTCAAGACACTGACTGCAGAGCAGGAAAGCAAGCACTCCTGTGCCACTGTGCAGGTTGCAGGTTGGTGGTGAACCTGTTGGTTGGCGAGAAGTGCCATGTCACCCCCTCCATCCTCAGATCTCCCAGTGTTTCCTGCCCTGTCCAGGGAACTTCCAGCTGTGTCCTTACCTCCTTAGCCCTGTTCTGTAGTGGCTCACAGGTCCGTGACTCCTTTTTCCTCTTTACTCTCCAGCTGCTGATGCAAGGAACCCCCTGGACCCCTGTTTGCTCTGCTGCTGACCAGCCCACCCACCTGTGCTGAGCCTTCTTGCGGGCCTCCTGCCTGAGTCTGTGAGACCTTGTGCTTTGGGGATCCATCCAGCCGGAGAAGAAAACCCTCTCATGCTAGCGTTGCAGACCCCAGAGGGTGAGAAAAAGAGGGAGCTTGTTCAGCCTTAAAACTATGGGATCAGCCCCAAAGGCACAGGGGGCCCCTCCTCCCTAGTGAATCGAGGCCGCTAAGCTTTTTCTCCCCTTGGTCGGTGGTGCCAAACCTTTTTGTCATCATCGCCCTCGCCCGTTGTGTATCTGTCCTCTGGCCCCTTGCATCTGTACCCATGAAGCAGCCATGCGCTCTTCCCATCCCAAAGTAACCAAGACATCTATGACTGCACAATAAAATCAGCGTCCCAGTGATTGCTATGTTTCCAAGAGCCCATCAGAGCTTCTGGTCAGCACGAGATGATCAGTGTGGCCCCGAGTTGATAAAATTTCAGTGAGCAAAGATAACTGAGTTTAAACGTGCCTTTGTGGTCTTTCTGTGGGTAAATGTCTGATTTCTTCTGGGTGTGGTGACACTGAAAACAGCATTGCCAATGGGAGTCTTAACAGCCTGGGTGGGAACCGCTTTGGCCACAGAGGCTTATGCTGGTTCTGCTCTGGGTGGGGGTGGTGGGGGACACAAATCTGAGGGTACTGACTCTTGCTGGTATTTAAAGTAGATCTTCACCTGGGAATACTGAAGGACCGAGTTAGATACTCCTCAGCGCCACTGTTTCTTTCAGCAGCAGACTGCTTCCTGCCCTGTAGCAAGTATAGCGTGGAATGAGGCAGCTAAGAGATGCCGTGTCCCTTCCTGGCTGTGCTGTTCCAGTTAGATTTTACTGGGTAGGATCAGGAGAGAGAAATCACGGTTCCTTCCTGCTTTTTAAGAGCAGACCTTGTTTTATCTTGGATGCCACCCCTGGGAGTGTAAACATTTGCAGAATGAATAGAGCTCCTGTTGGCCCACGCACCATGCTTGGGCACCAGAGAAAGTAGAGCTGGACCTATCTCCTGTCCCAATGAGAGTCTAGTGGGGGACAAACTCACCTGATAGACCAGACTACCTGAGTGCTACCCTCAAGGGACTGAAGGTCCCATGAGAGCTCTGACCTCTTAGTTTGGGGAAGGGACAGTCAAGGGAGGCTTCGCGGAAGGAGTGGACCCAGCAAGCAACCCAGGCAGAAAAGGGGGGAAAGAGGTTTCAGGTGGCAGGAGTGGACTTGTCACAGCTGAGACAAGCTGTGACAAGCTGCCCTGGGGGGCAGCTTCTGTGCTACCGTGCTGGCCCAGGACTGGGTGAAGTGGTTTATGTCTGTAGCTGTCACTGGGCCCCTTAGTGGACTGTAATTGCTGGACGGAGTGGACCTCCTGTCCTGCTGGCCCTGACACCTTTTGGTCTTCTGTGTGGCAGGTCCGGTGTGGGTGCTGAGATGGCCAATGAGAATCACGGCAGCCCCCGGGAAGAGGCATCCCTGCTGAGTCACTCCCCGGGCACCTCCAATCAGAGCCAGCCCTGTTCTCCAAAGCCCGTCCGCCTGGTGCAGGACCTCCCAGGTACTGGGGAGGGGAGTGGTACGGTGGGGTAGCAAGGGTACCCCAGGAGCAACGCTCACACTGGCTGGTTTCTGTGCTTATCCACAGAGGAGCTGGTGCACGCGGGCTGGGAGAAGTGCTGGAGCAGGAGGGAGAACCGTCCTTACTACTTCAACCGATTCACCAACCAGTCCCTGTGGGAGATGCCCGTGCTGGGTCAGCATGACGTGATTGTGAGTGCCAGTCCAGGGCAAGGGTCTGAGTTGCCTCTGGTATCTGGACCTTCCCAAACACACCCTGAGCAGCTATTATGTGCCTAGCCCAGTGTTGGGACCTGGGGATACAAGGATAAGTAAGACGTCCCTGCCTCATGGACCCTGCATGAGGAGGGGAGACTGGCAAGAGGACAGATTATGTTAGTGTGTGATGTTGAACTCGCGCTGCCTGTTGGGCGCTGAGCCTGTGATGCGGTTGTGAACAAGCCAGACGTGCTCCTGCCCCTGCCTTCCTGGAGGGTGACAGGAGAATGGAGTGTTAGAGGACATCAGGGATCCTGATTGGTCTGGGGAGGGGGGCAGGGAAAGTGCTTCTGTGAATGAGCGCACCAGGTAAGAAGGTGAGCTCAGTGGAAGCAGTGAGGGGAGAAACGCATCCCAGGGACTGCAATCCCAGTGTGATAAGTCTAGGCTGTGAGAGGCTATTGGGCGGGAACGTGGCCTCAGACCCCCATCGCTGGGGCCAGACTTTCTCCTCTGGGCATAGTCAAGCCAGTTTCTGAAAGAAGGTAGCCCCACTTTCCAGATGAAGACACTGGGGAGATGACCGGCCTCATAACCAGGAGGGGCAGAGCAGGATTCCGTGTGACGTCATATCAGCCACACGCTACCTGCCACTCACAGTGTCACCAAAGGAGTTGCATTCACAGGACCTTCTCTCAGAAACAAGCATTTCTTGAGTTTTGCTTTTATTCCTTTCATTCGGAAGGAAGCGAAGAGAAGTTAACACCCTGAGCACTGATCTCGTGGCAGATGTCTTGTTGCGGTAGTTCTGTTTGTTGATTCGCTTAACTGTTCTGTCACAAGGTGGCACTTAGCATGGCTTCAGGTCACACAGTTGCAAGTAGCTGGCAGGAGTGGAGCCCAGTATTCCTGCACCCCGGCCCCTCTGCTCGTCAAGTAGGAGGAGCAGGGGGTGGGAGGGCATCAGGATTCTGCAGTACTGGGCCTCCTAAGTCACTGGCCCTGGTTGCAACTCTGCTGGTCTCCCTTCACCAGTCGGATCCTTTGGGGCTGAATGCGACCCCACTGCCCCAAGACTCAAGCTTGGTGGAACCCCCCCCGGCTGAGAACAAGCCCCGAAAGAGGCAGCTCTCGGAAGAGCAGCCAAGCGGCAATGGTGTGAAGAAGCCCAAGGTGAGTGTCTGCCGGCTCTCAGAACCAGGCTGGTGAGCGCTCGGCCGATCCTCCTGACCTGATGCCTTCGGCTGTCTTGCTCTAGATTGAAATCCCTGTGACACCCACTGGCCCGTCAGTGCCCAGCTCCCCCAGTGTCCCAGGAACCCCAACACCGAAGATTTGGGGGACATCCCCTGAGGACAAACAGGCCGCTCTCCTCCGGCCCACTGAGTGAGTCTCTGTTGATGGACTTGGGGTGCCCATGGCCACTGGCCAGCCTGGGACGGTGGGGTATAGTGGTGGCAGGCGGTGCCTCCCTCTTTACCGCTCGTCTGTCCCCAGGGTGTACTGGGATCTGGACATTCAGACCAACGCTGTCATCAAGCACCGGGGGCCTTCGGAGGTGCTGCCCCCGCACCCTGAGGTGGAGCTGCTTCGTTCGCAGCTCATCCTGAAGCTTCGGCAGCACTATCGGGAGCTGTGCCAGCAGCGAGAGGGTAACAGCCTCCTGGGCCTTGGCCTCTTTTGCCCCAGCCTTGAGTGGAACCAGGGAGCTGGCAGCCAGGCGTGGCATGCAACAGACGACGGCTGGTGGTGGGGAGTGAGCCCCGGAGCCCCTGGCACTCACTGCTGTGCGTGGCCTGGGGCTCGTCATTCAGCCTCTGCAGCTTGGCTTGCTCATCGGTCAGGCAGGGACAGCATGTGTCTCCGTAAGGGCAGGGTAGAGCAGAGGTAGCGGCCAGCAATCCCAGAGTCTCAGTGTGGCCAGGCGTCCTTTCGGGCATCTGGAGAAGGGCATGCTGCTGAGTAGCCACAGCTCCCAGAACTGCTCCTGGGCTCTGTGACAGCCCAGAGCCTTCTGCAGATTGTTCACTAGTAAATAAACCTGCTTCACTTTTCTGAAACACAGGGTCCAGGCTCCCCTCTTCTCCACCCTGTGTAACACCTGGGAATACTCAAGCTAGCCTTTCCCAGGAGGTACTTAGGCAAACCACCTAGCACATAAGCTCCCGAGGTACTAGAAGCCAGTACCGGTGCCCCCACCCTGCCCATGCGGTGCTCCCTGCGTACCTAGCAACTCGGCTTCTGTGGACTCTGGACTCCAGCCAGACCTTCAGCAGCCGTCTCACCCCACAGGCATTGAGCCCCCTCGGGAGTCTTTCAACCGCTGGATGTTGGAGCGCAAGGTCGTGGACAAAGGCTCCGACCCCCTGTTGCCCAGCAACTGTGAGCCAGTTGTATCGCCTTCCATGTTTCGAGAAATCATGAATGACATTCCCATCAGGTAGTCCATGCAGGTGGGGGTGAAGGGGCCTTTGGCTGTGCGGCCCGGCCGTAGAGAAGGGCGCTGCTCACTCCATCCCGCTCCGACCAGGTTATCCCGCATCAAGTTCCGGGAAGAGGCCAAGCGCCTGCTTTTCAAGTACGCGGAGGCTGCGCGGAGGCTCATTGAGTCCAGGTTTGGCTCTGTCTTGCCCCAGACTGAATGGCTCTGTGGTCTGTGTGGGGCTGGGGGTGTGCTCCGACCCTCTCCACAGGGCTGCCGCTGCTTTTGGTGTGGTCAGCTCCCTACGGCCAGGGCCTGCGGCCGAGGGCCAGTGCGAGGAGCTGGGTGGGGACAGCGCAGGTAGAGAGCTGAGCAGCCTCTGCATCTGCACTCAACCGGCAGGAGCGCCTCCCCCGACAGCAGGAAAGTGGTCAAGTGGAATGTGGAGGACACGTTCAGCTGGCTTCGGAAGGACCACTCGGCCTCCAAGGAGGACTACATGGTAAGTGGCCCCGTGGCCGATGGCCAGCAGAGCGGCCCCGAGGCGCTGCTCCCGGGTGCAGGGCCCATCCAGTGCGCAAGCTTTGACCTCAGCCCCGAGCGCAGCAGCGTGCAGATGCGTTTCAGGCTCCAGGCGCTCCCCCAGAGAACACTGCTTCAGACACTTCATGGAAATGTGCTGGCCATACAGCCTAGGAGCTGCCTCTGCAGCCCAGCAACCAGCCCCTTCCTTGAGTAGGCTTTTGGAAACAGCAGCAAAGCACTTCTTGGGGGGTGTGTCCTCAGCTCACAGCTGAAGCTGCTGCCAGCCTGACCTCCCTGCTGAAATGTGTCTAAACATTGTTTTCTGGACTAAACCCATCATCTCTTTAACTCTTCACCAGCACTAGCAACGGGCTTTCTTTTCAGGACCATTTTTCACAAGAGACAAGGTTTCGCACTTCACGATAGTAACTGTGTACTTGACACGTAGAGAGTGACAAAGGTAGGTGTACTCACTAGCCAGAGTGACTCATTCACTCCTCAGTTTCACACATGTGACTCAGCAAAATGACAAATGCCAGCAGCCAGCCCTCCAAGTCACTGAGAGCTCCTATTTCAGACCTGGGATGACTAAGCACCCCATTTTGTAGTTGTGCCTCTCCCCAATAGACTGCAGATACTTTACAAGCTGGGACTGTGCCTGGCTTGTATGTTTCTCAGTGATTGTCTAGGATCTAGCAGTATCCCCCAACAATAGTTAGCATTTAGTGGGCACTTACCCCATGCCAAGGGCTTGGTAAGGCCTTCACGGCAACGGTCAGATAGGTATCTCGTGCACTTGACAACTGAGTAGGAGACACCACGGGCTTTGTCCAGGTGACACAGCTAGGAAGTGGCAGAGCCAGTTCGAACGTGAGGCTGGCTGTGGTCCAGCAGCCTCCCCACCAGCCCCCTGGAGACCTGACCAGAGTGTCTCCTGCAGGACCGCCTGGAGCACCTGCGGAGGCAGTGTGGGCCCCACGTCTCGGCTGCAGCCAAGGACTCTGTGGAAGGGATCTGCAGTAAGATTTACCACATCTCCCTGGAGTACGTCAAGCGGATCCGAGAGAAGCACCTTGCCATCCTCAAGGAAAACAATATTCCAGGTAGGGCCAGGTGGAGGGCAGCCAGCTGGAATGCCGCAACAGCATTGGGGTCAGAGCTGCTGTGCCAGTCCAGCCTCTCGGAATCAGTGACGGGAGTCGGGGGCAGAGAAAGACAGCCAAGGGTCGGAGCCTAGGGTCCCTGCGTTGACGTCTAGAAGCCAGCCTCCCTTTCTCCGGTGAGGTGTCCAGGCCTGGTTATCAGGTCTCTGTAAGAACCCTCATGCAAGGACTCGGTGCAGTTGAATATAGCACTGGGCCCTGAGGGTTCTGCAAGCCAGGCAGCGTGACCGCTGAGATGGGGATGTAGCTCTCGGCTGTGTTAGCGAGACCCCGAGGCGTGGTCCCCCGGGGACCTGTGTGGACGCAGACTGGTTCCTGCCTCTGCCACAATTCACTGCTCCTGAGACTTACCTCCCTTGGATCCTGGGCTGTGTGTGTAGAACACCTGGCGCCCAGCAGACGGAGCTGTCCATGGTGAGATGGCAGAGCGGGGCAGGTAGCCCCTCAATGATCTCCCTGCCCACAGAGGAGGTGGAGGCCCCGGAGGTGGAGCCCCGCCTGGTGTACTGCTACCCAGTGCGGCTGGCTGTGTCCGCGCCCCCCATGCCCAGCGTGGAGATGCATGTGGAGAACAACGTGGTCTGCATCCGGTACAAGGGGGAGATGGTCAAGGTCAGCCGCAACTACTTCAGCAAGCTGGTAAGAGCTGGGGGAGGGGAGAAGCCGGGGCTAGAGTTTTCTTGACCCAGAGGCCTGGGCGGGAGGCCAGCAGCCAGAGGCGCGGCTGCTGGAGCCACTGCTTTCTGCCCTGCAGTGGCTCCTCTACCGCTACAGCTGCATCGACGACTCTGCCTTCGAGAGGTTCCTGCCCCGAGTCTGGTGTCTTCTCCGACGGTACCAGGTACAGGCCTGGAGCAGCAGAGGGTGGGCTTCCCGGAGGGGTGGGGAGGGGGGGGCTGAGCCCCGGATGCTGACCGCGGCCACTCCGCAGATGATGTTTGGCATGGGTCTCTACGAGGGCACAGGCCTGCAGGGGTCGCTGCCCGTGCACATCTTCGAGGCTCTCCACCGACTCTTCGGCGTCAGCTTTGAGTGCTTTGCCTCGCCCCTCAACTGCTACTTTCGCCAGTACTGCTCCGCTTTCCCCGACACAGACGGCTACTTTGGCTCCCGAGGGTGAGCGCCAGGGGCTGCCCAGTCCCTTCCTGCCCAGGCCCGGGGAGCTGGCCCCAAGAGCACAGACCCTGCCTCAGCCGGCTGCTCCCTAGTGCATGACAGCTTCGGAGCTGCAGTCTTGGCTGTGGGCCCTACACCTCGGGTGTTCGGGGTCTCAGTGAGTCCACCCAGGAGGAGGAAGTCCTGTTTCCAGGCTCTGTGGAGGAGTGGCGATCTTCTCAGAAACCTTGCAGGCGCACCTGGGCGGAGGGGATGGGCACAGCTGCCATCCTGCGTAGGGAGAGCTGGCCAGGCCACAGGAGGGCCAGCCCAGCAGTTGGGGGTTTCTGGAGGCAGCTTGTGCTGTGCTAAGCACAGGGTCACCAGTGAATCTGAGCTCCAGCTCTTCCATGACTAATGCGGTGAACTTGGCCTCCAAGCCTACACATCTGGCATCCACTCGCGGGAGAGGGTGACACCTTGCACTATGGCCAGATAAGGACCTGGCCAGGCCACCTCTCATGCATGGCTGCTGGGGCAGGGAGGCAGCGGGTCGGGCTGAGGGATTCAGTGCTCACTCCTCCCCAGGCCCTGCCTGGATTTCTCCCCGCTGAGTGGTTCCTTTGAGGCCAACCCTCCGTTCTGCGAGGAGCTCATGGACGCCATGGTCTCTCACTTCGAGGTGGGTCTGCTGCTGCTGGGGGTGGGAGGGGCAGCAAGCCAGACACCCAGAGGGCAGCCCTGACGGCCACCCTGTGCCCCTTCGCAGAAGCTGCTCGAGAGCTCGGTGGAGCCCCTGTCCTTCATCGTGTTCATCCCCGAGTGGCGGGAGCCCCCCACCCCAGCGCTCACCCGCATGGAGCAGAGCCGCTTCAAACGCCACCAGCTGGTCCTGCCTGCTTTTGAGCACGAGTACCGCAGCGGCTCCCAGCATGTCTGCAAGAAGTGGGTGCCTGGGAGGACGGGGAGGGCTGGGCTGGTCGGCCAGACCTGGCCCTGCCCTGAGCAGCTACCTTTGTCCACAGGGAGGAAATGCACTACAAGGCCGTCTACAACACAGCGGTGCTCTTCCTGCAGAACGACCCCGGCTTTGCCAAGTGGGGGCCGACCCCTGAGCGGCTGCAGGAGCTGAGCACCGCCTACCGACAGTCAGGCCGCAGCCACGGCTCCAGCTCCTCCAGCTCTTCCTCCTCCTCAGAGGCCAAGGACCGGGATTCGGGCCGCGAGCAGGGCCCTAGCCGTGAACCTCACCCCACTTAACACATCCTGCGGGGAGGAAGAGCCCCAGGGTGCTGTAGAGACTGCTGGGACTCAGGCTTCACGGGGCTGAGCAGACCCCAGGGCCCTCCCCCTGGGGTGGCAGCAGGACTTAGGCTGCCAAAAACATAGGAAGACGACGGCTCTGCCAGGGCTCCCCTCCCTGCCCCACCCCAACCTCCCACCTCAGACTCACTCCAAGATCCTGTAAATAGGCCCCAGCACCCTCCCTTCTTCCCCTCCACCCTACTGCCACCTTGTTTCATTTGTAAAAGGAAATACAGAAACTCCCTCAAGAGTGTGTGAGGGTTTTAAGGGCAGAGAAAGCTGAGGGATCCCGAGAACTGGGACCACGCCCTACTCAACCCCCTCGTCTCATGACCCCTGGGCCTTCACACTTCACTCCAGTAGGGCTGCAGTGTCTATGCGCCCACCTGGCTAGCCCCACGCGGGGCCCTGGGGCCCTCGCTGCAAGCCCCAGGTTCCCACAACTGGGCCTGCAGGTTGAGAAGACAGGAAGCTGGAGGCTGCAGGCCCTGGAGCCCTCGCAATGAATGGGCAGCCCAGGGTGTTTGCCAGCAGATTGAGGAGGAAGAAGAGCTCAGTGCCACCCTAGGCCCCAGAGCACAGACACTGAAGCCCTCTGCTGGGCACAGAAACTCCCCTGTGCCCAGGAGATGAAGCGGGTTCATGTGAAGGTGCTTAGTGAGGGTCTCGCTAGCTCAGCACATTCCTGGCACCAGACCTTGGCCTCTGCCCACCCCCAGGGGTCTGCCCTAATGTTGGTCCTTAGCGGTGAGCCAGGCCCACTGAGATTAGGCAGCCATCACCCACCCACCCACCCTGCAGGCTGTTCCTGCTTCCCAAGTCCTCGCCTAGCATGGGCTTTAGCAGCAAGCGGACAAAGCGAGCCAGCCAGGCTGGACTCTGGTCCCTTTATTATAGCGACTGAGGGTCCAGCCAAACAAAAATAAATTTCTCTCCCAAAGCCTGCCTGCAGGCTGGGGCTCCCGGCATGCCCTGGCTGGGGCCCGTGACTCCCGTAACCCCTGTGGCACAGGTCTGACTCCCTTAGATGCCAGGAGGCTGGCTGTCTGCTATCTGGAGACTCTAGGTGGAACAGGGAGGTGACCCCCAGAAGGCTTGCCCCACCCCCAGGCAGGGCTGGCCCCAACAATCCATGGTCTGTAGTGGGCCCTTGGGGCTCAGTCATCGGTCAGGGTGATGACGTCATACTCGATGCCCTGGTGTTGCAGCTGTTGGATGTGTTCAGGCACTGCCTCCTCTGTGCCGAACAGGCTCTGGGCCTGGGCCATGGCAGCGTCGGCCACTGCTGCCAGGGGAAGGGAAAGGATGGTGAGGCTGAGGTCCAGGAGCATGGCCTGGGCCCCGGGCTCCTACGGTCCTCCGGGGCCACCCCATACCTGTGACAGCCGAGTGCGCTGCAGCCTCAAGCTGGGCCTGGGTGACAAGCTGCTGGCCTGGCGACACAGGCACGTACTGGATCTGGAGGGAGAAGCCAGTGAGATGCTGCTTTGCAAAAGCCCTGCCCCTCCCAGTTCCGCCCAGTCCACCAAGGTTCTACCTGAGACTCCTGAAGGAATGGGGCCCCCTGTTCGTACTGGATGTGTGTGATCTGGCCCTCTTGTACCTGAAGAGAGAGCCAACCCCATGATTGAGGAAGGAGGCTGTATGGCCCCCACCACCCTGGCATGGCCCAGCCCGGCCTACCTGGATGTGATGGCCCTCTGGGACGACGACGTATTCCTGGGGGAGCAGGTGCTGCACTCCATCCTGGGAGATGATGTACTGCACCTGAAGGGAGGGTGGAGAAGAGGCAGGGGCCAGGGCCCTCTCAGGAGCTCAGCTAGCAAGATGGAAGTGGGGACGAGGGACAGTGACCACCAACCATGGTGGTGACAGACCCGGGTGGTTTGGAAAGGACTGCCCAGGTGGGATCTTGGAGGGGGCGGCAGTGCACCTGGTTGTCGGAGGTCACCAGGTGCTGCACCGTCTGGCCATCCGCTGTGGTGATCTCTTGGATGTAGGTGGCTTCCTCCTGGCAGGGCGAAGCTCCAGCTCTAGGCGCAGCTCTCAGGCGCCCACCCCTGCCCGTGTGCCACCAGCTGGGCCCCACCTCAGGCGCTCACCTGGTTGGTCACTGTCTGCTCCTGGGCCACAATGATGTGCTCCTGGCCCAGTGCCTGCTGCAGCCGCTCCGGGCCCAGGACGCCGTGACTGGACTGCAGCGCAGCTAGGCAGAGAGGGAGGACGCTCGCTTAGGGCTCCCGCCTGGCCCGAAGAGCTCTGGGGTGCCTCAGCCCACCCGGGCCCCAGCGCAGCTCACTGTGCAGGGTGGCCAGGGTCTCATCATCACTGTTCAGGATGATGGTCTGGGTGGGGGTCCGGACGGGAGCCCGGGCAGTCGGGGTCCCTGTCTTTCTGCCGTCGGGACTGTGGAGCCGCTGGATATGGAACTTGAGGTGGCCGTTCCGGTTGAAGCTGTGGGGGAGGGAAGAAGGCTCGGAGGCAGCCCTACCACGCATGCCCAAGCCCCACCACTGGCCGGGCCTTACCGCTGCCCACAGAGGTGGCACGCAAAAGGCTTCTCGTTGGTGTGGGTCAGCATGTGCCGCCGCAGGTCCTTCTTGTTTTTGGAGGCAAAGCTGCACTGGCTGCACTGGTGGGGACGCAGGCTCGAGTGCTGTGCCATGTGGGCCTGCAGAAGTGGGGGCAGGGGCGGCGCCGGGTCAGGACAGACCATGCCCGACAGAGCTGGCCAGGAAGGCTGTGCGTGAGCTGGGATGAACTGGGGGAGAGTGCAGGCCAGCCCCAGGCCTGGTGGCGCCGTGCTGAGGGGACAGCCACAGGGAACTCCCGTCATTGGGCTCGGTAGCCTGGCTCGGGGTTATCGGTCGAGGTTGGTGTGACACGAGTGGCCAAATGCGTGTTAGCACTGGCAAAGGAGGGACACCTACCCGGACCTCGGGCCACTGGCGGGCACTGAACGGGCAGTCGGGGCACTTGAAGGCACTAGGTCCAGCGTGGGCCCGTTTGTGACTCTCCATTTCAGCTCGACCTGGGAAGGCCTCGGCACAGATCTTGCAGGAAAACTTCTTGGATGATGCAGAGGCTGCAGAGGGCGGTGAGGGCGGCACTACCAGGCCTAGGGCCTTGCTGGCTGCAGGGGGAGGGGAGGCAGAGCCCTGAGGGTCCCCTGTCCGGTGAGTCCTGGCTGGAGACATGGGCTCAGTGCCGTCTCTGGGCAGCCCTCCACACTGAAGCAGGGGCCACTTGGCTCCAGAGGCCAGGGCATCTGGACTTGGGAAAGAGATGGAGCCATCTGCAGTCAGCTGTGGAGAGCATGAGGAACAGCATGAGGTGCTGAGGAAGGAGGGAGGGAGGGAAACGGGGCCGATCCTGCAGACTCCGCCTCACCTCGATGTGGTGTAGCTGGGTCCCGTCGGCGGCCATGATGTAGTGAGTGCCGGTCTCTTTCAGGGTGTCGCTCACCACCACAGCCTGGGCTGCCTCCCCTGGGGGCTCCTCACTGTGGGCAGAGAAGAGTGAGGTAGGGTTCCAGAGGATGGAGCATCAGGAGCTCCTGAGGAACACAGTGGTGGAGAGTGCTGCTGCCACCAGGCTCCCAGTGCGAGCCTTCACTCTGCCCTTTGCAGTCAGAGCCTCGGTTGCCTCTTCCTCAAGCAGCCACACCACCTGGTCTCCACCCTTGATGGGCTCGGTGCAGGGTTGGGGGGCGTGTAGAGCCCCTAGGGTCCAACCCAAGTCTGATCTGTGGAGCTGGGGGGCGCGATGGTGGGGGCAGGGCCGGCAACACCAGCAGCCCGAGGGGTGTGCCGATGCCGAGACTGGCTGCCCGACATTTCTGCCTTGAACGCACTCAGCAGAGAGGAAGTCAGGGTAGCTGCCAGCGAGGAGCCTGGACTTGCCCCCCCGAGCTGCATCCCAGGGGGTGTCCAGAATGTAGCGTGCATGAACTTTGGACGCACAGGGACCGGGGTCAAAGCCTCACCCACAGCAGGGCTGATCGTAGGCGAGCCACATAACCCCCCCCGCCCATTTCTCCTTTGTGAGATGAGGGAAGCACGGACCTCATGGAAATGGCTCGGGTGAGTCCATGAGCGCACGCGCCTGGGCATCAGGGCAACCAGACATGGCAGCTCCTGGGCAGGCGCTGCCACTCATGGGGCCCAGGCACGTTAGACACCATGATGTTTGCCTCTTGGGACCAGACCCGGTGAGCGGGACCCTTTCTCCCTCAGGTGCGGCCTCAAGGGGCCTGCTAAGGGCCAGCCTTACCTGTAAGGGGTGCCAGGAGCGGAAGTGCCCTCCTCCATGGGGGGTGCTGTGATGACGCTGTAGCCAGTCCCGCCAAAGGGAGCAGGTGCCAAGGTGATCTGCTGGAGGTCAGGGGGACCCAGCTGGCTCTCAGCTGCCACACTGCCCCCCGGCTCTGCCACGTGGAGGGTTACCACTTGTGGAGTGGTGCCTGCCGGGGAGGGCTGCCCGCCAGCAGCTAACTCTGCCCCCACGTCTTCGGACTTCACCACGGCCACCTGCAACAGCACCAGTGGGCATGACGTGTGGAAAGTGGCACAGGACCTGGTGTTCACACCCCCTCCTTTGCCTGGGCTCACTGGATTTCAGGGAGTATGCCCCCACCAAGGGGAGCTCCCTGAGGGCAGGGCATGTGTGGTTCATGGCTCTCCCCTACGCTGCTCAGCACAGCTGGGCAGGGGGTGAGCGCCCCAGGCGGCTCACCTGCAGGGCAGCGCCCCCCAGCTCCCGCTGCGCACTCATGTTCAGCAGCAGATCCAAGGCTGTCTGCGTGGCCATCGCGGTTGACTCCTCAGCTCCTGCGTCGGGTGGGACCCGAGCCTTAGAAAGGGCTAAGAGAACTGGCACCCAAGGCCACCTTCTCCATCCCCAGTCCCAGCCCCCTGCCTGCCCAGCGCCTGCCCCCAAGCTCACCTTGCTGGTAGATGATGGTGGCGCCACCCAGGGGGTCGGAACAGAGCAGTGGTGGGGTCTCGGTCTCGGGTGTTTGGAAAGGGGCTGCCTCTGGGGGAATCTGTGGGGTGGGGATACGGTCAAGACTGGGGGGCAGCTGGATTCACTTACCAAACACCCTCCATGGGGCAGGCGCTCTGCATCGCTTGGCTGCTTCCGTCTCTGACCACTTTCCCGGATCCTGACCAGCTCAGTGGCAGACGAGCGAATGCGGGTTAGAGGTGGAGGACCTGGCTCATGAGCCCCAGCTAGTGAGCCGTAGAATGGGGACTTGAGCATAAGACCTGTGACTAGGAGTGCTTCACGGTGGCCCACAGTTCGGCAGGGCAGGGGCATGGCTAAGCACTCCGCACACAGCCATGCTGCTCTGCCACCCGCCAGCCAGGTGCAGCACAGGCGTGTGGCTAAGCAGGAGCTTCTGCTCCAGTTCACGAGGAAGATGGGTAAGGCAAGTGGCAGGTGTCCCTGTTGTCTTTCTCCCCACCCCTCCCTTCCGCTGCTTGCTTGGGATATGGCTAGGAAAGCTGGAGCCTCACAGCTTTGCTGGACCACGAGCCAATTGCAAAGATGAAGTCCTATGCACAGGGTGACTTGAGATAGGACAGAAAGCTTGGCCCGATGACTGGCCATGCGGTCATCGTGCCAGCCCTGGGCTGCGGACCTCTGCAATTCCCAGCTCATGGGAGTGCCATTCTGTTATTAGCCCTGCAGAGTTGCCCTCCCCGTGCTTAGGGCTGGCATACCCGGCCCTCGGGGGCTCTTGACCAAAACCTGGAGGGGCGGCAATCACTGTGCTGTGTGCAATGTGCACAGGAGGATGCTGGGGCTGGGAGAGGGGGCGGCACTGAACCCCTGGTCCAAGCCCCCTTGCTGCCTGCCAGGCTGAGCTTACCTCGGGAGGGCCTGGCGAGCTGGGGGGTGGGTCAGGAGCTGCGCTGTGCTGCTGCTTCAGCTCCTCAATCTGCTGCAAAGAGAAGAAGGGGCGACGGCGGGAGGGGGGCTCCTCAGGGTGGCGCCGACCCCATTCCTCGAAGCTGCTTGCATGTCGGCACCGCACGTGCAGGCGGAGATTCTTCTTGTGCCGAGTGCTGAAGTGGCAGTACTCACAGGCAAAGGGCTTGGCCCCTGCAGGCACACACGGGGGCACACCTGCACCTATCTGTACCCCACCTCGGGGAAGCCTTCCATGACCTAAGGACCTCTCTCCTGATTCAGCCCAGTGTTCTGCTCAGGCTCGGACAAACGAAGCTGGCGTCCACCCCGGTGGACCAGGATGGAGAGGGTGCAGGGTGGCACATGACCACATACTCCTCTTGTGAACCCAGGTCCCCCTGCCAGGAGACGGTGATCTGGCTAAAGGAGCCCTGGTTTCCCTTCTCTAGTCTCCCCACGTGTGCCTGCTAGAGGGCTGGCGCCAAGGAGGAGGAAGGCGGGCGTCCATGGCAAGCACCCCTTCAGTGGGTCAGCACAGGCTGCTGCTGCTTCATCTTTTGAGGGGGTAGAGGGCATGTCAGGCCTGTGACCCCTGTGCCTGGCACGAACAGCATTCAGTGAACACATGGAACTCACTTTTAGAACCACCACACAGCAGACACTGCACAGCAAAGGCAGGTTCAGAGAGGGCAAGTGACCGGCCAGGGTCACCCAGCCAGGAGCAGGCTACACTGGCAGTGAGCGAAGGTTAGAGAGGAAGGGGACAAGAGCTGGGCCTCCAGCTGGTGGGTGGGATGAGGGACTGGCCTGACCTGTGTGCTTGACGGCCACGTGGGACAGCAGGAAGTCCTCTCGGAAGGTGCGGTAGGGGCAAAAGCTGCACTTGAAGGGTTTGTCGCTGACGTGGGACAGCTGGTGGTTCAACAGCGCCTTCTTGTCCTCACAGACAAACTCGCAGAACTCACACTTGAATCTGAAGGCAGATTCTAGAGGTCAGTGGGGAGCTAGGGGGTGTGAGTGGAGGGGGCTGTTCCAGGCTCAGGGCTTCTTTGGGATGTACCTGCGATTGGCCACAGCCTGGATGTGCGTGAGCAAGTGCATCTTGAAGGTGTATCGTTTCTTGAAGGACTTGCCACACTATGTAGGCAGTGGAGTTAGAGGGGGATCCTCAGGGAGGCTCCAGTCCCAGGCTAGCCCCGCCCCGCCCCGCTCCACCCCGCCCCCAGCTCTACTCACCTTGTCACACATGTGTGGCTTCTCAGTGCTGTGTGTCTTCATGTGCTGTGTGAGCCTCTTCTGCATGGGGTAGACGCGGCCACACACGGGGCAGGGGAAAGAGCTCAGCTTTGGGGTCTGCAAAGGAACCAGAAGAGGTCAGATGGGGAAAGAAAGGAAGAAGGACAGACCGCTTTCCTGTCCCTCCCCACCCCACAAGCTGCCCTCTCTTCCCAGGCTGGGGTGCTAGACTCACCGGATCTGGTCTCTTCTTCCTGGGGAAGAAAGACACAGGGGTCAGACTGTGTGCTCACACCCACCAGACTCTGGGCCATAGCCCCGAAGGTTCCTTGTCTTGGAACAAACCCCTTCCTCTTAGGACAGTGTTTCTCTAGCTGGGATTTGCTGGGGAGAGGCTAAGAGGCTTAGATGAGTTCTGATCTCTGGGAGCGGTGCTTTCTTTTCTTTCAGTCTAAGACGCGCCTGCACTATAAAGGCTCTGAGAAGCCCATGGGAAGGAGTGACGTGGTACCCGGTGTTCAACCTGGTGGTTCTAATCGTCTGCACCTGGGAGAGCTAGCTTTCTCACACATGGCCTGGGCGTCACTGGCCTCGTGGCCTGCACACACCACCCCGCACGTGAACTCTCTCCCAAAGCTGCAGGGCTAATTCTACTCCAGGGACTGCCCCTAGGCCGCACAGGTCTTCTGCCTCTCACCCACTTGCCCCGAGTCCACGCTGTCAGCGTGAGAGCGCTGGAAAGCTGCAGTGGAGTCTGGAAGCTCCTTAGATCATTCACTGGGTCACTTTAAGGTACAATTTCCTTTCACCCCCATTTTACAGATGGGGAACCAGAGCTCACAGCAGGAGGAGTGCAAGAGGTGTGCGAGGCCTGCTGCTGCCCTGCCCTGGGCCGGGAGATGTGGGGTGAAAGGCCTTTCTAACAGCTGCACCTGCTGTGAGTGGGACTGGCAGGTGCTCAGCAAACAGAACCAGTTATTCTCGACCCCAGCCCCCACCCAGCTCTGTCCCACCCACACCCACTCACCGGTCCCGGCTGTGCACAGCTGCATGCCGGATGACGTCCTTCCGGTAGACACTGGTATAACTGCACTCGTCACACTTGTAGGGCTTACTGCCCACATGGTTGAACATGTGCTCCTGGGAGAGAGGCAAAAGGACTGTGAGCTGGGGCCTGGCCTCTGGCTGCATGCAGGACCTCAGAGCTGCTGCAGGAGCAGGCTGGCTAGTGAGGGTGTGCTGCAAGGGCTGAGACCTGCTGGGGTTGGGGACTCTCTAAAACAAGAGCCCTGTGCCAGTCCACAGAGGGCTTCCCCTTCTACAGAGGGGGAAATGGAGGCTTGGAGCAAAGGGACTTGCCAAGGGCCTGCTCTGACTTTGTAGATGGCAGCTGGGCTGCCGTACCCGCTCACCCAGCAGCTCCCAGGACATGGCCCGTCTGGGAGGGAGAAAGCGCTGAGTGCAGAATGCACAGGAATTGCAGGCACCCTGCTGCAGGACGCCAGCTCCACCCCTCACTTTGCCTAGCCTCTTTCTGGGTCACTACAATAGGACCTCACAGGGTGTGTGACGATGAGTTCAGAGTGCGCCCACATGTCCTGCTACTGAGACAGGCGGGACTGCAGGCCCACATGGCATAGCACAGCTGGGTGTACAGGGAAAAGGAGAGGAGTATTTCCTGAGACACAGTACTGCCACCTGCTGGAATACTTCCTGACTTACAGAATTAGATCAAACCAGTCCTACGGCCCTCCGCCAGCATGTGGTGGTGAACAAGCAAAGGTATGCCCACAGTGTGAACAGCACCCTGAAGACACATTATCACTATGCAGCATGCTGCCTGCAAAACCAGCCATGGCGGCCTGACCACAGTCCTTGGCCCTGATTCAACGTTCTTCAGTGCACCCGGGCCAGGACAGGTGCCCGGCAAGTAGCAGGAGAGGGTGCTGAGGAACACAAGCTAACTCTACTCCGAGTGCCTCCAGCCAGCCGGCTTCTGCTTCTGCCATCCAGCTTCCTGGCCTCCCCTACACCCTCTCCTTGCCTTTCCCAGTCACTGCACCTTGAGGGAGGACCAGCGGCGGGAGCGATAGCTGCACTGCAGGCACTTGAAGAGCTGGGGGTCTCCAGCCTCATGGGAGTTGACATGGAAGCGCAGGTCCTCATGGGACAGGAAGCGGGAGCCACAGATGCGGCACAGGAAGGGCCTCAGAAGCGGTTTGGGCGACTTGTAGTAGTACCTGCGGGAGGGGATTTGGGAGAGGTCGAGTTAGGCAGGGGCCACCCAGCTGTGTCCCTCTCCTCCTCCCTGCCACCAGCGCCATCTTCCGTTCCACCTACTTGCGGTATTTCTTCCCTAGGAAGCGCCTGGAGGGTCGGCCACGGCGGCGAGGTGCGGGCTCGGGCTCCTCCTGGCAGGAGGGTACTGTGTTCGCTGCATCCGACTGGCTCACACCGGGTTCCACAGGGGCGTGATCGCCCTTGCCCAGGACTACCAGGTGTCCGGGGCCCGAAGAGCTGGGTGCCTCAGGGTCCTGCGGCTCCAAAGAGCTCTGCCCGCTCTGGGAACTCACTAGAGGCTCACCTTCCACACCTGCCACAGACGTGCCAGGTCACAAATCAGCCACCACACACCAGGACAGATGTGGACAAGCACGTCAGAGGCCAAAGTATCTCCTTAGTCACAGGCCACCAGTGGGCACAACAGGTCATGGGATGGAGGCAGACTGCCCCTGGTCAGAGGGCCACGCAGACAGGCCCCTCCTGCAACTGACCTGCTGTTAGCACCATGGAACCTAAACTCGACAGTCTGGAGCAGCAGCAGGCAGGAGGCCTGTGGGCTAGGCTCGGCCCCCAACCCACTCGCTCTGTGTCCTCAGGCACAACCCCTTCCCTCTCTGTGTCTCTTCCCCTATCCGCCAAATGGAGAGAACCAGCTCCGCTTCTGTGAACACAGGGGAGCATTCTAAGGTCCAGGAGCAGCAGTAGCACCTCAGCCTCAGAGCTCCCTGAGGAGGCTGGGTGGACGGAGGAGGGCCGGGAGAGGAAGGTGACTGTCCACACTCACAAACCCTCTGAAAGCTGAAGGAAGTGAATACACCAAGTGCATTTCAGCGTAATGTCCTAGGCTACAGACGATGTTGGTGACATCCTGTTTCTTGACTAGAGTCCTAGGCTGATCAGGTGTGTTTGCCTTGTGTCAGCCCACTGAGTTGTGCACTTAGGATAGGCGTGCTTTTCCACAAGTGATCGCTGTAACAGTCATTTTAAAAAGGAGACTAAAAGATAAAATAATCCGCACAAATTGTGTGTACAGAAAAAGCTACCGTGTCTTGTGCACACTTAAGCCTTAAAACAATCCCAAAGGCAGGGCTGTGAGCCCCTCCCTTTGTAAAAAGCAACAGGGAGCTGGAGAGGGAAGACGCCATGCCCCAGGCACACGCCAGCAGCTGGAGGGGCTGGCATCATGTCTACCACAGGGCTCTCCTGTCCGCCCAGAACAGTCCCAGCCAGGACTCTCCGGGCACTATCTCAGGCCTCAGATGGGCTTTACCACAGCAGCATACTTAGGAGCCTTCCAGCTAGTTCAATCAGAGACACTCAAACTTCTCACGTGCTGTGACAACTGACCACAAGAAAGCCTTTTCGTAAAGTGGACGCATGGTTTCTCAGGCGTAGTCAGGGGACATTCCTCTTCCGAGGCCTGCAGGGCCCCCAGGTCTGAAAGTGCCACCCTGAATAGCATACTCAGTCCCCAAGGCTCCCCAGAAACAGAGGGGCTGGACACCCCTTGGCCCCACCAAGTCTCACCATCTGGGAGGGCCGAGGTCTCTAGGCGAGGTAGCTTCCGGGGCCGCCCAGGCCTCCTCCGGGGTCTCAGCGTACTGGGAGCGGGGCGCTGGGGCCTGAGCTGCCGGCCCCGGGGCTCGTCCTCAGCCGGATTGTAGTCGCTGTCCTCTGTGGACACAGCAAGGTGGGCATCAGTGCTGGAACTGCCCTTTCAGCTCTGACCTCGTGCCCTCTTCCCCATCCCTGCCAGTTCCCCCTTCAGGCCCACCAAGGGATGCCTCCCCCAGAGAGTGCCCCTGAAGTCCCCTGGCTGGCTGTCAGTGTTCCTCCCAGCCCCTTGCTCAGTGTTTTACCTGTACTTCCTGGTACCTGGCTCATGCAGCACCTGTCGTGTGAATTAGAAAAAGTGGACCCTAACTCAAGAACCTTAACAGCTGTTGCTAGTAAACAGCGAAGCTACTCAAGTCTCTACACCCAACGACTGTGCCACGCGAGGAGCCACTGGCTACATGGTCGGCGAGCACCTGAAATGCGGGCCTCATCGAAACCAAGACACAGCGAAGTGTCAAGGGCACCATGATTTCCAAAACGCAGTATGGAAGAAGCAAGTGGAGCTCAGGCGTGATGCTCCGTGACTGCGTGCAGAGTTGATGGCACAGGTATGCTGGGAAGTAGAGTGTGACTAACTCACTTTCACTTTTTCCTTGTAAAGTTTCAGAGGATATGGCTCCGAAAGAAAGAACGCACCTTCTTTTCTCGCATTCTGTCTGCGCTGCAGAAATGCACACGTAGATGCCTTAGGTAAGGGGCTCTTTCAGTGCACAGCCTGCAGGACTGCACACAGAGATCTGACTCCTTTGTCTTATACTGGAGGCACCTGTGACTGTGTCTCTTCTAGTTCCTTTCCTGGTCCTCCGCATGGGCCAGAGGAGCTTGGTATTTGTAGATAGGAGTGGGGGGGACAGGCCAGGAGTCATGGTGACCTACCCTCCAGGTCATCAATGGCACCGGCATCTACAATGTCATCATCATCTTCCTCCTCCGGCCCCTCTTGCTCTTGGGGTTTGGTGGAGGTGCCCCACTTCCGCACACGACCCTTCTTACCAGCTGCTGCTGCTGTGAGATGGCAGGACAAGCTTGTCAGGTCTGGTTCCCAGGCCCCAGCCCCACCTGTGCGCCCCCACCCAGGTAGGCTGCTGTCAGCACCTGGTCGGAAATGCCGCTCCCGCATGTGGCGTAACAGCGTGGCCTTGGTGCTGCTCCGGTATTGGCACATCTTGCACTTGAACTGCTGCACCACCACCACCTCCATCATGGCCTCCAGACTCTGCAGGTCTGGCTCCTCAGCACCAGAGCTTGGGGGTGGCTGCGCTGGGGAGCTGGGCCCACCCTGCGCCTCCTCCGGTGGTTCCAGGCATGTGGATGTGGATGTGGGGCCATCGGCCAGGGCCTCAATGGCTGCCAGGCTGTGGACCAGGGTGGAACTAGACATTGGCGATGCCATGGGGGCACCTGGGAAGGAATCAGAGGGAAGGGAAATGGGTGGGGAGGTTGCTCCCCACAAGTGACGACTGCTCCCCACCAAGAGAGACCCAGGGATTGATCCGAGAAGCCAACTACCCAGTAAAGCGCCAGTGGAGAAACTGAGGCCTGGGGCAGGGGATAGTGTGCAGTGAGCATATGGTGGGGACTGGCTCCCTTTACCCCCTCAGGGCTTCCCAGGCTGGCGCCTGGGGTCTTACCATCATCTGGCCCCTGCAGGATCAGGTACTGGGTGGTCTCAGCCCCGCCATCCTCAGCACTGGTCACAGTGATGCAGCCTGGGCAGAGAGGTGGGGATCCAGCTAACAGTGACAAATTTGTCTCACCTGCACACTAGCAGACTTGCTTCCCTGCCCTGCTGAGCCCAGCCATTGGGAGATGAGGTGTCTGTGACATGCCAGCCCCATAGGTAGGTCATGTAACACAAATGCCATGGCTACCCAGCTGCCCCACCTGAACCAGTGCACCTGGACAGCCCCCGCCTCCAATGTTGCTTCCTCCCCAAGCTTCCCCAAGGGTGAGGCCCAGCTTCTGCACCATCTCTCAGGATCGGCTTCCCAGACCACGCCAGGCTTCCCAAGCTCTAGAGCCAGTAGCCACATCACTACCAACAGGAGGTGCAGAGCGGCTTCCGGAGTACCAGTTCTGGAGTCAGACTCTGAGCTCACAGCCTCACAGCTGCTGGTGACAGCAGGTCAATTATTCTAGGTCCCTTTGTTACTGAAAGGTAACAAACCTCTTAGGGTCCGTGGGAGGATTAACCAAGCTACTGCAGGTACAGTGTCTTGAACACAAACACCCAGCACAATGCGGCTTCACTGTTCCTCTAGCTCCCGAGTGCTCACCACAGGCTGGGCGCTGTGCAAAGAGTGTGTCTGCACTGTCTCGTGAAGCCGCATGACATTTACCCCTAGGCGAAGGGGTTCCTGTTCACATGTGACATGCGCAGTGTGTCACGGTTACTTGCTGAGCTCAGAGCTGGGCTGTGCACAGCTGGCTCAGCTGGACTCTGCCAGGAAAACCCCCGGGGGTGACTCTTGCTGCCCTGAGCTTAACTCACTCTGGATGAGGTCGGGCCCAATGGTAGACTCGATGATCTTGTCGATGGCTGAGCCCAAGTCCGAGGAAGAAGCCGTGCAGTCGGACACGAGCATGTTGGGGTCTGGGAGTGCGCTAGAGTGGACCAGGGCTGGGGGGCCGCCTGTCACCCCAGCCACTGGCCCATGGGACACAGAAGACGAATCAGGGAGGTAGCCATGGGGTAAGGGGTCTGTGCTTGAGCTGCTTTCTGATACCTCCTCCTGGGGGACAGGAAACAGAGAGGGAATTAAGGAACCAGGTGGGGGCAGGGCACGCTGCTACCCCTTAAATAGAGCTCCTCAGCCCAAGGGGAGTGGGGCCACCTATACCATCAGGCCCCCCGAAAACCAGCAGCAGATGCCACCGCAGAAAAAGTCCTGTGGTTCCTGCCTGCTCTGGCCAAGGAAGGGGCTCCACAGTCCCACAGCCCATGCTATAGCCAGCTGGAATTATATTTGCCAGGCTTTTGAATTAGTTACACTCTCTGCAAGAAAACACTTCCTGCCGGGCATGGTGGTGCATGCCTGTAAGTGGCAGCCTAGGAAGCCGCGGTCGGGGCCAAGGATCATGGTTCGAGTCCCACCGGGGGCACGTAGCAAGATCTAGTTCCAAAAAAATAAAGTTGGGCATGGTGGCACGCGCCTGTAATCCCAGCTACCTGGGAAGCTGAGGCTGGGGATTGCTTGAGTCTGTGGTACCCCAGGCAACGTGAGCATGCAGCTCCACAGGCAAAAATAGCAAGACCTAGTCTCAAAAAAACATTTCCTAACACTGCATCATGGCTCACTGCGCCTTTTCACTGATAGTTCGCTGGTACCTCATCTAGGAAGTGCATCCTGATCCCCAAGGCCACCTGGGGATCCCTGTGTCTTTAGTGCTGCAGCCGCCTGTGTGCACCTCATCATGCTGCAGAGCAGAGGCAGACTGTATCCTCTGAAAGGACGAGGACCACCTCTGGCTCGTCCCCTGCTGTATCCCCAGGACCCAGCACAAGCTGGGCATATGTAGGCCCATCTCGCCTGAATTATGAAACCCCTTAATACTATTGTACACCTCCACAAATGTCACTTCTTGAAAATGATCGGTGTCTTTCAGGAACAATACTGACTAATTTGACTAAGTATCTGTTATGTGCTGAGCACTTTTTAAAATTGCTTGGCCAAGGGCGTGGTGGCACACATCTGTAATCCAAGCACTGGGAGGCAAGAGGCCTGGGATCGCTTGTGTTCGTGGGTTTGAGACTACCCTGAGCAACATAGCAAGACCTGGTCTTGAAAAAAAAAATAAAACAAAATTGTTTGGCCATATATTGATTCATTTAATCCTCATAAAAACCCCATTTAGGCAGGTACATTTATTTCTTTAGCACTCCCACTTTACTCATGAAACTGAGCTAAAAGTTGGGTAGTTTGTCCAAGATCACAGAGGTAGGAATTGCCAGAGCTAGGAGGAGATAGACTTATGAAGCATTTCTGGGAGGATGTCTGATGGGCGCTTACAACAGAGCAGTGTCAGAAGCAGTATTCCTGCTCCATTTTACAGATGGGAAGACGGAGGCTCAAAGAGGTCTCCCAGGGAATCAGAGATAGAGCCAAGGCTTGAGCCAAGACATCTGCACCTCAGAGAATGAGATAAGAGGGTAAGATAATAGCCAAGATCATAGCTTAGATTTAAATGAATGCTGGCTCTACCAACACGCTGGGCCTCAGTTCCTGGTCTGTATGAGGTGGACAAGTGGTCCAAGCCTCACAAAGCCTCACAGCAAACCAAAACTAAGTATTTTATATATAAGCAGGCCTTGTAGATTGTTTCCCTGCTTGTGGTCCCTGACAGTCCCTGCCTCCACCCGCACCAGGCTGTCGCAAGGTCCATACCAGAGAGCTGCTGCCGCGGTCCGAGCTTTGCCCTACACCGGAGTCGTCGGCCTCCACAGGCCCTGGGGCAGCCGCAGCGTCGCTGCTATCTGCGGACACGGCTTCTGAGGTGCCCACACCCAAGTCGCTCTCAGAGGGCTCCTCAGGCCGGCCAGGCCCAGGGGCCGCGTCACTACTGCTTTCCACCTCGTTCTCCTCCATCGGCTCGGGGGGCAGCCTGACAGGGGGGTGCAGGCTCTGGGGTCTTCACTCTGTGAGAAGAGGTGATGGGGGCTGGTACAGGTGGGCCGCCTCCAGGAGCCCAGCAACCACGGCTCGGCCAGCTGCGTGCTTGTGCCCATTTCACAGATGCAATGACTGAGTCTCTGACCATGCGGGGCTGTCTTGTGTGTAGATTGGAGAGTTTCGGAAACACAGGGTCGAAAGGCCTGGTCTCTCAAATAGATAGGACCCTCCCTCATTCCCGGAGGGTGGTCGATGGCCGGCAGCCCTGACCCTTTTCTCCTTCCCTGAATCATTCCCGCACTGGTTCGCTCTGCGGGCCCTGTCCTGGTTCAGTGGTTCAGCCCTTTGGGCCCCGAGTCCCCCCGGGTGCAGGGTCGGTGGTACAGCCCGTCGGCCCCCTGGGTCAGTGGCTCGCTCCCCCCCTCCCCTGGTTCCCATGCGGAGGGGGCTGACAGCGACGGTCCGGGGCCTGGCGACTCGGGGCTGTCCCCGGCGCTGCCTGAGCTCCAGGCCCGACGCCATCTTGTGGAGGCGCCGGTTTCCGCTCAGGCAAGTGCGAGAGCGACTAAAGGGCCGGGGACCCCGGGGCCCTGTTCGGACAGCCCCGCCGGCCCGGGACCTCGCCTCCGGGTATCCCAGCAGTGTGACCCCACTCAACAGCGGGGTGCAGCGGGGCGATCTGAATTTACCCAACGCTCACCCGACGTTTTCGTAGCGGCGTTCCTCTTCGACTCCGGCATCGACGAGGTCGCCATTCTCTTTCGCCCGCTGCGGAGGGACCCATCTCTCTACTGAGGGCCGGAACTACATCCGACGCCGACCGGGAGAAAGACAGGTTTCCAGTGTGCCGGAAGGTCGCCCCGCGGCCTCACATCCATAATCGATCCCGGAGATGGTTCAGGGTTTCATATGTCGCCTAGTTGGGTGATGGAGTCCTTTCTGGGCTAGGAACTATTTTCTCTAGCGGCGGAGCATTACGTAGGGTGGTGATGTGACTCAGACTGGGTCCCTTCCCTGGGCCGCAGGGTTGGGCGCGGCGAAGGCCCGCCCCGCTGCCCGGGGGCGTGGTTCCGGGCGTGGTTCCGGGTCTGGCCACGCCCCTCGGAACCCGGAAGAGCGGGTCGCGTCTGGAAGGTGGGAGAGGCGGCGGCTTCCTCGGTCTGGCTGGTTCTCAGCCGCTTCATTTACGCTCTGTTGCATCCAATCGCATCTTCCCTATTCGGTTTGCTGGTTCTGGGAAGAGGAAAGCTTGTAATCCTTGCGCAGACGGGGAAAACGATGTCGGGAGATGGGAAGTGGCCAGTCTAAGGTCACAGCAAGTCAGGGGACGCGGAGGCCAGGCCCGATAGCTGGACCTGGAGCGTGGAAGCAGCTCCGCCTGGCCTTTATTGAGCTGCTTTTACTTGTTACCATAATAGCGGTGGCTCTTTGCACACTCCAGCTGGTGTAGATGTGTTGACAGGTCCGCAGCCCTAAAGAAAAGCTCTATCTTTCCTCCTGAAGCCCACGTGCTGCCTTTGGCATGCCCCTCTGTCTGAGCCTTTCCAGCTTTTTGTGAGGGAGTTTGGCGCCCTGCTAAAAAACGTGTTGCACAAGTTATTTTCCTCGATTGAAATATACACATTTGGGGAGGAAAGAAATGCCCCAAAAAAAGTCTCGTGAGGAAACCTATTTGAAAGGACCAAGCTTGCTTGATCTGTTATGATTGGGTACACCTGGATGTGAAGGAGGTTCTTTACTAGGAACAGGTTTTGGTAGGGGGAGTAGAGCATGAACCCTTTAGAAGGAAGATTCCCCCCACCCCACCCCATACCCCTGCCTCCTATTCAGCAGGATCAGGCTTGCAGGGCAGCTTCTCAGCTACCCCAACCATGGCATGTTGGCAGGGCTGGCTTTCCATGCCAGCCAGTTTTCCTATGTGGGTCTGGTTCCTCAGCCCTACAGAGCTAACCCAATCCTCCCCCGGTGACGCTAGGATATATCCTGCCTCTGATCACGTCTCCCCCAAGCATGTTGGGTCGCTCAAGAGCAACCCCACGGCACCCATTCCCACCCCCACCCCCATCCTGGCTCAATCTAACAACCTTTGCCCCCAAATCACAAGGTGGTCGAATGTTGTCATTGAGAAGGGTACGGCCTCCTATGGAACAGAAGAGGAGCCCAGCACCCAGAGAGGGAAAAGTAATTCCAAGTTCTTCCCACCGGAACATGCAGCTTACAGTTCAGGTCTTAGGTTTGAGGGGATGACTTCTAGAAGCAAGTGAAGTTACCCTGAGTCAGGAGTATATTGTAGTGGATCTTTGTGAAAACTGTTGAGAAAAATGAAAAAGCACTTTCCATGGGTACCTACTGTGTGCTAGGACACTGCATGTGCCTTGTTGCTTCGTGGTACCTTAAGAGAACTATGCCTTCCCCTGTAGAGAGGAGAAAGCTGAGGTTCGTAGCGGGGAAGTCACTTGTTCGAGGCCATGTAGCCAAGAGTGTGGAGCTGGGGTGTGGGGGTGTATGTGTGTAATTCCCAAACCCCAGGCCATAGAGGTACCCTGTGAACTATGCTTCGTACAACACAATACTATGCCTGTCACTGTTCTGAACACTATACATGAAAGCAGCTCACACGCTGAAGTTGTTGCTATTACTATATTTCTACGTGTCTACATACATTCTGTGTTTGAGGAAACAAGAATGGAAGAATATAGGAATCTAGGGGATTAGACCTGGGTTTGACCACCAGGCAGTCCAACTTCAGACTCCACACTGAATTGTGTTGGTGTCTCTCATGTAGTGCTAAGAATATCTGTTTCTTAGATGATAATTTCACTGTCTTTTCCTGAGTTGGGCAGCCTGGTTACTATTTTCCCCTTTTACAGGTGAGGAAAAAGGTCCAGAGATAAGGTGGTTTGCCCAAGACCACACAGCAAATTTCCCAGTGGGAGAGTGTTACCCTCAGAGACAGGCTCTCCAGCGGCTAATCCCACCCTGGTGTTTGTAGAGCACTTACCAGGGGCTGCAGGAGGTGCTTCATGCACCATTTTAAACTGCACAACTGGGGAGCCCAGCATTGGAGGAGGAAACGGGCTCAACAGCAATAAGGTGGCTTTTCCAGAGCTGTGCTCTTGTGGGCAGCAGAGCTGAGATCCAACCCTGGTGTCCTAATTCCCAGTCCAGTGCTCCTGCCCTGTTCTGGACACCCCAGAAGAGCAGAAACTGGGAGGAGGCAGCTAGAACGTGGGTGCTCAGGGGCTCCTTGCTACCTTCTCTCTGCCTCTGCCATCTATGGATTTAGCTAAACCTGTTCTTAAAAACCTATTTATAGCTTAAAACTGTACCACCACTTGGAATAATGAGTCCCTTAAGTTGACTCCCTGTGGCGTAAATGAGGACTTCCTTTTATTTGTCTTAAATCTGTCTTTCTCAGCACTGGAGGGGGAGTAGGGAAAGACCCGAGGACCAGGGCACCAGAACCATCAAGCAGGTCACCCGGCACTGATGATCCTGAGCCCTCGGCATTGGGTGCCATTTATGCAGACATCTGCTCATTGCGGAGGCCAAAGGTAGGCAGCACTTGAACACTCAGCCCTGTTAGTCTGTCTTGTTTCCTGTGATATCCCCGGCACGGTTTTGCAGTCACGAGGAAGATGCTAGGTACCAGCTTGTGGGCTGAATGAAGGAGCCTTGCTTTTATGGACCAGGATAAGGACACAGACTATCAGGGGTCTGACCAGGTAGACATGACCCATGCCAGGTGATCCTAAACAAGGAATCCAATACAGAGAGGTAATAGATTGTTGGGTGGACAGGAAAAGCCGGCACGGTGGCTCGTACCTGTAAGCTTCAGCCTATGAAGCGGCTGGGGCTAGGGATCACGGTTCGAGTCCTGCTTGGGGCAACACAGCAAGACCTAGTCCCCAAAAATAGCTGGGCATGGTGGTGCACGCCTGTAATCCCAGCTACCTGGGAAGCTGAGGCTGGGGATTGCTTGAGTCTGTGGTACCATGGGCAACGGGAGCCTGCGGTTCCACGGGCAAAAATAGCGAGACCTAGTCTCAAAAAAAAAACCGAAAAGCTGAGGAAGTGGAGGCATATTAAAGAATAGCAACTGTAGGCACCAGGACCTCCCCTAGGGCTGGAGCTATAAAGGGAGGAGATGGTATTACAGACCAGGGACTGAGTCCACCCAGAGAGAAGCTGGGATCACAGTAGGCCTAACAGGAGGTGCTGAAACCATCCTGGCCCTTCCCTGCCCACACATACACACACACACACACACACACACACTCTCCTCCCTAAGGCTAAAAGCCCTGGGGAGACAGTCTGTTTCTCCCCATTCTCTCTAACTCTCACCAGAGCTTCCCGCTGGCCACACCAAGCCAGGAGCTGGGTACAGGAGCCCAGAAAACATGACTTACAGGACTCAGCCTCTGCCGTAAGGAGTGAAGGAGAAGGGCAGAGAATGGATGAGATAAACAAAAATTAAGTAAGCCAAATAGTCCCATATTTAGGGAGGGTCCACGTGATGGATCGGTTCTCAGGCAACACTCCTCCCTCAGGAGCCATGTGATCTTTCTAAGCACTTTCCAGTTCTCACTTAAGCATCACCTCCAGGAAGCCCTCCAGGACTTTCAAAGTAGACTTGCTGTCTTCCTAGTGTGAGTCTCCCTAGCAAGCTGTACCTGACTCTGTCATAACATAGCACAGTGAGATGCTGCCAGTTCCCTCCAGCCTCTTCAGTGGAGTCTGTCTTCCAAGGCTAGGCCCAGGTTTGATTGGTTTTGAAAAGAAAATGGTGAATTAGCCAGCTCTTAGTGGGGATAACAAGAGGTCTGGAATCAGCCCAAACCTGGGGTCCAAATGCCCCAGCACCTCCATTTATATGTTGTGAGACCTTGGATAGTCTTCTCGTTCTCTTTTTCCTCATCTGTAAAATGGGAATAACAATGGAAACAATAGACGAATAAAAGGGAAAATATAGGCAGCCAGTTAAGCTGGTAGGTTGGCCCCCAGTTCCTTGTGAAGTTCCTTAACTCTCTCCCGCTGGGTTTCACAGCTCTAAATGAGGGATGGTGTCTGTGGGAGCAAAAAGACCAGGTCTGTGGGAAGCAGTGTAAATGCTCAGTTC
>PVHY01015406.1:0-36041 GCA_004024945.1 Uropsilus gracilis
AAAATTCACCATGATGGAATAGTCAAACTGCTTAAAGTCAAGAATAAAGAAAACAAAGTACAAAGAAGATTAATCTGCAGAGAAACTAGGTGAGCAAAAATACAATGGAGTGATATCTTTAAAGGACTAAATTATTAAAAAGAAAAATTTGCCAATTCAGAATTCTATTCTCAGTGAAAAGAATTTTCAAAAGCAAAGGTAAAATATATTTTCCAGACAATTGCTGAATTATTTCTAGCATAGGAATTTTCATACAAAGTAGAGCTACAGAAATAAATGAGTACCATAAGTGACAAAAATAAAGGAAAATAGACAAGATTTTCTTCCTACTTTGAATTATTTGAAAAGGTAATTGATAATCTAGAGCAAAGATGGAAACAATGCCTTAAGGGGTTTATAACATACATGTCATACAGGAAAGCTGTATGACATAACAGCACAAAGAAAAGTAGAGAAGTAGAAAAGGTTTTTTTTTTTTGAAAATGAGGTAAAACTGACATACACTTCACTAATTTCAAATGTACCTCACAGTGATTCAACATTTGCATAAGTCATGAAAAAAAATCACAATAAGTTTAGTCAACATCCAGTAGTAGTATACTGCTGTGAGGTTCTTAGACTTAGGTTCTTAGTGCTTATGATATTATTTGAAATTAGACATAAGCTAGGGATGAATTTAAAGTGTAGTATAACCATTAGAAATGAAAGCTACATAAGTAGCTATAAGATAAGATAAAGCTTATAAAATTTCCTGTATTTCTGAGTCCCACACAAAAAGATTCCGATTTAATTAAACTGAGGCAAGGCTTCCACACCTGTTCTTTACTAAAAGATTCTATGATACATTAAGCAGTCAGTCTAATACTGAGAACTAATGCAGAAGACCCTTAACTTTGATATGGAAGGAAGAAAAAAATTAGCAATATGCTTATGGTTTGCAAAACAATCACATGCTATGGATTTTCACATCAACCTATTGTAAGGATGTTGCACAGATAACATGTACATTATTTCAAGTGGCATGAGGTTAACCATTAAGCCACCCAAGAAGCTCCATGGTAAAAGATAAATGCAACATCCACCTCCTACAAGAGTAGGACAAAGTAAGTGAGATGCCTAGGACACAAAACTAAAAGGGTCTCTTTCTCAAGGTGATGTAAGCACAATGACAGCAACCCAAGGGAGGTACTTTCCAATTGAATCCTCCTGTTCTCAGTTGTCTCTCCTGCCCTGGTCCTGCTCCTGACCCTTGCTTAGTTCTTCGACTAGCTCCGCTATCTCCCTAACTAACACCATCAGCTACTTTATACTGTCCTGCTACACCCCTTCCACAATGGTGATTAGCAGTTAGGGCAATTACTGTCATTTAGTTGTTCCTTGTCTCTTCCACTTCACTTTCTGCACTTACCACTTCAAATTGAATTACTAGTGGAATATATGGTTGATCTACCACATTCATGTAAAGGTATGTGATGAAGTAGCCCAGGCAGGGCAGAGTGAAGGCCCTCTGTGAATTGCCAGTGGATACTGTGACTAAGAGGTAACAAATCTCATTTATTTTTTTATAAATATTTGTTGCCTTCAACAGAGTATTTTCCCTTGAAGCAATGACTTTATGAATTTATATGCAAACTCTTAGACAAACTCTTGCTTCCAAGAAGCAAATCTTGGTTCCCTGAAGATAGATTTCATTTCAGAAATAGCCAAAAATTCAATTACTTCCAAGCTTCGGAATAAAGTAGATGAGTGCTCTTAGATAATCTTATCTTTTATTCAAAATCAAGAAGTAAATAGTGACTCATTTCTTGCATAGCTGACAGATCAATTACAGAGTTTAACTTATCACAGCAGAGGGACTGTTTTTGAAGGCCATCACTTATTTCAATGTATGTATTTTTACATTGGAAAAACAAATCAATCTTTTATCTCTATCTGATATTTGGGAAACTTGAAAAACAACCAGGTATCATTAAGTGTGGACACTTCAACTTTTCTGTAGAAATGATAAAATTCTTATTTAAGTATCCAACAGTTAATTTAATTTAAAAATTACTAGTTTAATAGTAAGTCACTTAATTAAAATGTTTTCAGATTTTCTACTGTGCATGAACTTTGTGCAGTAAAGAAGATAATTTATCTTTTTGGTTACCATAGTAACCCCAAGTTGGCATTCATTTTGGCACATTGCTATAAATACGCATTTAGTTGCTCTTGTATGGCTGCAAAGCTAGAAATTAGACTACATTTTACAATAAATGCTCAGAGCTGTAAGTCTGCCTGGATCGGTGTCAAGCTGGTTCTTACATAAAGCTGACTTCAGATGTCAGTTTTACATAATGAAAACCGTAACACTGGATGCTCTGCCAATCACAGTTGGAAAAGCAAACATTATACCCTCATGAATGATATTCCATATCACTGATTAATGGCTTGCAGTAAATATTTGGAAATTTGCCTGAGATTCTAACTACACAGAACCTGTTGATTTTAATGGGAGTGAAGGTCCCATCTTTATGCTTTGAAAATTGTTTACTCAGTGATTTTAACCATCAATTATGAATAATCTAGTCATTATATAATTGCTGGGCACCAATTTTATGAAACAATGAGTCCATACCTACTTCTCCCTTCCACCCACAGAGTAATGGAACACAGAATAATTATAGAGCAGCTTCACGGAAGAAAATTAAAAACACTCTTCTGGCAGTTTTCAATTAATATTTATTTTTTTTTTGTAATTACACACTAGTATTTCACCATCTGTTCACATGAAATAGTTTCACAACTCTCTGTCTTTATTGGCAGTCTATATGTATGTTATGGTATGCTTAGTGAGACTTCAAAGAAAGAAAGAAAGATTGTCTCAGTTTCTCTCCATGATGAAGGCAAAAACATGATGATTTTTTTTTTTATCTTCAGTGCATGCATGAACTGAACCATGGACTCCAAGAAAATAACTTTTTAAAGTAACAGCTCTACTGAGTCCATCTTTCTGAAAAAAACTAAACAATATATTCTTTTGATTTTTTTTTTTTTTTTTTTTTTGAGACTAGGTCTCGCTATTTTTGCCCATGGTATTTTGCATGCTCACGTTGCCTAAGGTACCACGGGCTCAAGCAATCCCCAGCCTCAGCTTCCCAGGTAGCTGGAATTATAGGCACGCACCACTACACCCAGCTATTTTTTGGGACTAGGTCTTGCTGTGTTGCCCCAAGCAGGACTCGAACAGTGATCCCTAGCCCCAGCCGCTTCATAGGCTGAAGCTTACAGGGACGAGCCACTGTGCCCAGCTTGCTATGATTTTAATTTCTAGATGTATTTGTCTTCCAAAATTATATACTTCTAGAGACTATGGCAAATTTTCAAATAACTAACATTGAGCTGTACCAGAACAACTAAGATACTTTGTATATTATTGACCACGAATATTATTGTTCCCGAAACAATTTTTCAAATGTGTTCTCTAGCCCATCATAGTCTTCACTTGCTCAGCTAAGTCATATTATGAATATGTAGTACATGAATTATTGATTAATTTATTAATGCTTTTTGTTTTTCTTATATCACTGTGTATTTTTGTGCAGTATTTGATTTTCCCCCTCAAGTATAGCCCTTGAATATTTTCCACAACCACATCACCAGTGAAACAATGCCATGGTCTCTTGTGCTCTTCCCGCCCCTGTTCTGACCCTTCTCTCTCCCCGACCTTTGCTGTAGGTCTCAGGTCTATAGCTTGCCTGCAAGTTCTGTCTTTTTTTCTGACACTTTGTTCAGTTTCCCTATATTACTCCTATAAGTGAAACCATCCAATATGTCTTTTTTCTTCTGACTGATTTCACATAGCATAATCCCCTTCAACTCCATCCATGTTGTCACATGAATAACTCAGACAAGTTGCAAGAAGCTTTGTACTTTCCAAATAAGAGGACGAAGTTTCTATGCGTCCTTCCTAATTTATTGGGGATTTATTTTTATGGAAATTAAATTACCATGTAATGAGTGAAATTTTAAAGTGTGATAATAATTCTGAGACTGCACAAATGATAAAATGTCCAAGATAAAATCTTAATATCCATTACATAATCTGAAGATATTCTTAAAAAACACTTAAACCAATGCATGTGACCTTACAGAAAATTAAAAAATTTAACAAACAAAAAATTCCTCAGAAAATGCCCAAAGCCTTATTTATATATTTTGGTTAGAATGCAGTTCTAAAATGAAGGCCGTGGATCAGCTCGCACCAGGAGCAGGGCCGCAGTGCAAGTGGGCAAGGAGCGGGCAGCCTTCACCAGCAGGCTTGGGGCCACGTGAGCGAAGGTCCTGCAAACTTGGGCATGTACCCGTGCCACTGTAGCCAGAGTGATGACAATGGTCACTCCCTGGAAATGGTTCTACTCCAACAGCTGCTGCCTGTGCTGCACGTCTACATGTGGTACCTGATCACCAATGCTGTGGGACTGTTGATTCTGTGGAGATTAATACTACTTTGCAAGTTCTGAACTAGGAGGTAACTTTGAGTTCATAGATGATGCTAAATGGTACATTACTATCACAATGTCTCTTCTCATATTCCTAATATGTGCAATGGCTACTTACGGAGCATACAAGCAGCAGGCTGCATGGATCATCCAATTCTTCTGTTACCAGATCTTTGATTTTGCCCTGAACACCTTGATTGCAGTCACTATGCTTGTTTATCCAAACTCCATTCAGGAGTTCATCGGACAGCTGCCTCCTAATTTTCCCTACAGAGATGATATCATGTTGGTGAGTCCTACCTCTTTGATCCTTACTGTTTTCCTGTTTATCTTCATTATCTTGTTAACTAAGGGTTACCTGATCAACTGTGTTTGCAACTGCTACGGTACATCAATGGCAGGAACACCACCAATGTCCTGGTTTATGCTACCAGCAATGACACCACGGTGTTGTTACCCCTTATGATGATGCCACCATGAATAGTACCACCATGGAGCTGCTGCCACCTTACATGTCTGCCTGAGCTGGATGCAGGGGTGGGACCATGAGCCCCAACTTGATATTTCAGATGTCGGAGCCATAGCTCTTTCATTTCACTTCTGAGATGTGCTCTCTGACCTTATTTGCTGCTAAAATGCTACCCTTGTAGAATTTAGATACTAAAGTTGATACCACAGATAGTTACAAACATGTGTTTTAGGTGGAACACTGTGATAGATTAATCGTAGAATTCCTCTGGAGGCTAGGTTGTTCTATAGGCATCAAAACCTTCCAGTAATGAGGATAAACCTCGAGTAAGAGAAGTGTGGTTTTTTACCTGCCAAGAGTTGGGAATTAACCATACTTTTTCTCTCTGTCCCCTCTTGTCTTTTTTGAGTGAGTAAAATAAAATTAAAACTAGACACTGGAAAAAAAAAAGAAGAGTTATTTATAAGATGGCTCAATAAGTAGTTTTGTTTTGTTTTGTTTGAGACTAGGTCTTGCTATTTTTGCCCGTGAAACCGCAGGCTCTCATTGCCCGGGGTACCACAGACTCAAGCAATCCCCAGCCTCAGCTTCCCAGGTACCTGGGATTACAGGCACACACCACCACGCCCAGCTATTTTTTTTGGAACTAGGTCTCGCTACGGGCCCCAGGCGGGGCTCGAACCACGATCCCTAGCCCCGGCCGCTTCATAGGCTGAAGCTTACAAGCACGAGCCACCGTGCCCGGCCTCAATAAGTAGTTTTGCTTATTATGATAACATCATAAAGAACCCATCATTTGCATTTTCCACAAGGTTTTATCTAGTATAGCCTAGACTAATATATCTAGTCTGATTCACTTGAGCTCTTGTTTGGTAGGACAAATGCACCTAGTGCTCCAGGTCATATTTTGTGAATTGGTCAAGTAGTGTTAGGTACTTTGTGTGGTACAAAAACAAAAAAAAAAAACACAGTATCACTGATAAAGATGCTGTTTTAGCCAAGAAGCTCCACTCTGTTTTGTGGCTAAGACCAGCATACATTACTGAAGACTATTTCCTGGTATTTGATAATGGCTACAAAGAAGGATGCATGATAAAGATGGAACTCTGCATTAGAAGACACCTAGTAAGAAACAGAGATGCCCACAACCACTGATTCATGGCCTTCGTACCTACCCTAAAGGAGAGGCAGCACATGGGTATTTTATCTGGCACTCTTCTCTGAGCAAGGGGGCAAGGGCAGCAAATACATTAATGGGGCAAGGGCAGCAAATACATTAATGCTACTATTTACTATATATATTTATATATTACTATATATATTTACTAATTTACTAATTATTTTATATTTACTATTTTAATATTTACTATTTACTGCTATTATATTATTATATATTTACTTACTATATATATTTACTATTTACTATATTACTATATACCTTTACTATTTACTATACACCTGGAGAAGATTTAAAAACCATCTTTAACTTTAGAATTAATTCATATCTATGATATTCAATCCTTCACTTATTTCCCTTTAAGAAATCAAAGTATCAAGTAAAACAACTATTTAGACAGGATATTTTTAGATCCAGATGTGAATGCATTTGAAATGTTTGTATCTTAAAAGTTCAACTTAGACGTGAAAATTTCAAGAGAAAAAATACACAGATTTGTTTGTAATGCAAACAAATGCAAACTAAATAGCAAACAAGGAAATAATAGATTTTGTTCCCATGTTCGTAATAACTCTTTACCTCTCTACACTCTATAGCGGAAATTCTTGCCTGAAGCTATATGATGAAAGGCTTGAAGATACGAAAGATTAGGATGTTTGCAGTCTCTGATTTATGATCTTATGATCATATGATCTGATTTATTATCTAATATCTACAGAATGAAATGACTTCTGTAGAGAATTAAAAGCTAAATCAGATCACTAAAAGGGAAAATGTGATTTCCATGTCTATATTTCAAACTGACAGGAACAGGATAAAGTTACCAACCATCTCTGATGTTATGTGAAGACTTTTATTTCCTATCTCTTGTAAGTACCATTCAATTCTTCCCTTTTTAGACATAGAGTAAAATACCTTTATGTCAGGAAACTGGCCAAGATAGGTATCCAGTGTTAGCAGTGATCCATCTACAAGTTTTTGATGGAAGTCTTCCCATAGTACATCACATTTCTGAAAGAAAGAGAAGTAAATAGGTTAACTGTGAAGTGGAATTATTTAAATGAAAAAACTGAAATTATAAAATTACACGAGTAATACTTCCCCAGGTAGTAGATGCTAGAAACAATGTAGATTATTTAACAACACAATAAAATTTCAAGGCACTTTGAAAACCTGTTTTAGTTTGCTAATATAGTATAAGATTTCAATGCATTAAAAAATGTTTCCTGATTATAAATTACTAAAGAATGTTGACCATTTAACCATCCCCCAGATCATTACAGATGGATTTGGGGGAAAGAATAAAGAATTCCACTGAGACATTTAGGTTCTAGAAGCAATACTGAAATTATAAAAGTTCTCCAGACAAATAGGAAAATATTCTTCATGTATCCACAGAGAAAGGAGAAAAGTATGTAGTTACATCGGGAAAGAACCTATCATTTATGGAAAATGGTAAATACAGAATATTAGGCTTAACACTGTCAGTGTTTAAGGCCTTTGCTTTGACATAATGAGAATAGTAATAATAGTAATAATGGTAGTAGTTATTATTACTGTTCTCATTATGTCAAAGCAAAGGTCTTAAACACTGACGATGTGGTTGTTCATTTAATTCTCACAACATCACTATGGATAAATTCTAATAGTTACCACTCCATGGAAAAGCGATGCTTGAAGATGTCACATAACTTGGCCAAGGTCATGCCACTGACAAATAACAGGCTATGTCATCCCAAGGCTGTCTACTTGAATTCAAAGTTTGTGATCTGTCTATTACAAAGCCTGCTTTGCCCAGAACAGTGTATATACCCCCACCATGTGACTCTGGAAAACTGAACTTCTCTGAGTTTCAAATTTCCCAATTAAATGACGTGTCAATGTAAAACACTTCACATGTGCAATCCTAAGCACCTAGCAGGTGATCCAAAATGTCTTCTCACGTTTTCCCATCAACGTATTTAGATATCTTAGCAGAGTCAGATGCCTGTTTCTCTTTCTACTCTTTTCACTGTTCCTCTAGTCACTCTATCTTTTAAGAATAGACTATCCAATTTCAGCAGGTTAATTGGCTGCCTAGGATGCTGACAATATTACCCAACATTAACTGTAGCTAAGTGTGGCCAGCAGATTAAGTTCTAGTCAATGGAATATCCCCTAGCAAGTGTCCCTAACAGGAAAAACTGGGATTATCTGCATACATATTTCTTCTTTTTGACTAGCATGAAGAAATGAGAGCTGATGTTTCTTTCTCAACTTCAAAACTGAACCCTAATTGTTATAAATTAAAAAATCAAGATTTTTATGCAAGAAAATAAATCCTCTGAAAATAAAAGGCTCATTTTCTTATGTAAGCAAATTCTCTGACTGTGCAGACCCTTCACTATCAAAAGCACCAATATGTGGATCTGCAAGTGAAGATTCTAAAAATCTTGGCAGTTGCAGAGACCAAGGTAGAGAGCATTTTCTTTAGGAATAAGCATACCATCTGGCACATAGGAGGTAAACACAGTGCTTTGAAAAGTCACCAACAGGTGTTTTTATTATTCCCTTAAAAAGTATTCTTTTATGATGAACTTCTAATTATAGAAAAATCAGAAATTTACATAATTGGTTAAGTATTTCCAAGATAGTCTAAAACAGTGCCTTTACAATGAAAAAGTAAGAGAAGATGCAATTATTTAATATTCATATTGGAAAATGACATGTGGATGTTGGCTTTGTCAAATTCTTATCCTGATAGTTTTCAAAAGACGTAAAAGCCAGTAAGAGTCTGTTTCTCAGGTGGGGCACGGTGGCTTGAGCCTGTAAGCTTCAGCCTATGAAGCGGCCAGGGCTAGGGATCATGGTTTGAGTCCCACTTAGGGCAACACAGCGAGACCTAGTCCCAAAAAATAGCTGGGCGTGGTGGTGCACACCTGTAATCCCAGCTACCTGGGAAGCTGAGGCTAGGGATTGCTTGAGTCCATGGTACCCCGGGCAACATGAGCCTGCAGTTCCATGCGCAAAAATAGCTAGATCTAGTCTCAAAATTAAAAAAAAAGTCTCTCTCTCTCTCTCTCTCTCTCTCTCTCTCTCTCTCTCTCTGTCTTATGTGCACACACACCACAATCTGTGTTTCTCATTGACAGTGGGATTATGAAAGTCAATGTGGGAACTGTCATGAAGAAGCCCGGGGAGAGCATTGACCCATTTTTCCAAAGGCCACTGAGACACTCAGATTATCACATAACAGGTCATCATATAAGGTCATCACATATTAGGTCAGCTGTGCTGACCATGTCTCAGAGATCTCCTGTGCCTAAACGAATAGTAATAAGCATACAGGAAATGAAAATGACAGATGACTGTTCTTTGTTTTAACAAGGAAGTTGGGTGTGACTGTAACAGTGACTTTCTAAGGTCAAGCACCATGCACTATGCAGATGACTTGAGCCCACAAGCCTGACAGGAGATACAATTATTGTTCTCATTTTGTAGATGAAGAAGCTAAAACCTGGGAAGATTAAAGAAGCTGTCAGTGTCACAAAGTCACTCTGTCTCTGCCCCATTCTGCCTTAGTCAGAACAGCAATGTCTACTTTCTCTCTTCCTGCCAAACAGAAGGCACTAGCCTCATGGCTAAACTTCAGTCATTTAGTCACATCTAGGGACAAAGTTTTTGAAAGTTACTATTTACACCAACAAATGGACTAGCTGGTGTCAAGTGAAACAGAAGCTTTTCTAAGCTCCTGACTCCCTCTTCACAAGGATGACAAAAGCAAGAGAGCAGCAGTGAAGGTCATACAGACATTGATGTCATGAGTCAGCACTCCTGCTGAAATGGACTGTTAAAAAACATGCAGCTGGCTGTTTTTTTCTCCAAACACTTCAGTGAAGGCTTTACACATGGGAAGACATTCCATATTGAAATAACACTGCTTAAGGCCATGCTCATATAACTATTAACAATCTTGTTTCAAATTCATGAAACATGGTTTACAGTGCTGTATATACATCAGGAATAAGACTTCAAGCACTCTAAGCAGATCACACCACACCTACCATATTTCTGGTAACATTCATCATTGTCCAGCTGACCTACTCTACCTGGCCCACCTACCCCCACCCCAATTACCTTCTTCTAATGTAGTCATTATTTTGTTGCCAGAATTTTGTTGCTTTTGTTTTGTTGTGCATTACACTTGAAAAAAGTTATTCTTTTTTTGAAGAAAAATAAGCTGTAATCCACAGCCTTCTATATCAGTTGTTTTGAAACTACATTCACCCATCACTGTAAGTTTGGGACTATTCAGAGGGTAAAATCATGGTACTTTCTTGGTACATGGTGTCCCCTCAGGATTAAGGCCATTAAGTGATAAGGGGCTGAGGGGGTGGTGGGGGCCTCAAAGAAGTCACCCCAGGCCTTCTGTGCCCCCAACCTGCTCTTACCTCCCCAACCATTTTCACGTCTTCCCGCCCATACCAGTCAGGTTCATACACTTCATGCAGCGACTCAGTGAGCTTCATCGAGGCCTCCTGCATGCCTAATATGAAAACAAAAACAAAAACAAAAACAGCTTCTGTTACACAGAAATGGGTTGAGTTGTTTCTTTCTTTTCTTTTCCTAAGTGAGTGAAAAATAATGAGGAAAAAATCAGTAAACACAACTACTACATCTGAAGTCCTCTCTTTAAGATTCTCTGAGATTATGTGATCACACTGCACATTTTCTATTATTTATCTGATAATGATATTGGGTCTTGAAAAAACCAAAATGGTGTCTTACTCTGAAATTAATAGTAATTATGTCTTATACTAAGAAACTATAAATGTATAGACAACTAGAATACTTACCTATAAAACTACAGCGTTTTAAAAAGAAATGTCATCCTAAGTCATTTTAAACATGAGCAAACTCAACAGCATTATAGGGCATAAAAGTTAATGGTTATTTAAGTGATTCAAGATGTTTCAAAAGAAAAAGGGAGTATTTTCCCCCCAATAACATTATCTGCTAAAGCAAGATTTAAAAAATATAACTCCTTAGGAAGCTTAAAATTATGAAGTCAGAATTTTCATGTGAGGTATACCAAGTATATAGTGAAATATAGTTATTGACATGAAAGATGATGTTTTTTAGAGCAACCTGGTGATATCCTCTCCAGCCTGCCTTGGACACACAGAGAATGTGGGAAGGAGATGGTTCAGGGCTGAGAATAGAACCTTAACTCTGCAGCTGCTAACCAAAGGAAGTGCCTCTCTGGCATCATACTCTCCCATAGCTGGAGACATGCCTGAATTGGCTCTTGCCATTAGGGGAGAGGAAAAGGGACTGAATAAGTGGAGAGCAAAGACAAATCAAAGAAAATAAATCGAGTGCTGTCATTACAAAATAAAAATTCATCTCATAAAAATGATGTCAGTAAGTCAAAGATGGACACTTTCTGTTAAACTGAAACTGGAAACACTTGAGACTCAACCATGCACTTGTTACATCTAAGGTAGTAAATTATGGGTTCAATGTGAGAGGAATGGACAAAAGAAAAGAAACTATCAGAAGAGAGAGAAGTGTATCCTTGAGGAACATGCATAAATGTCTGTATGCAATTTGGTATTTCATACTGTTACAGGTAGAAAATCCCCTTTTCTCCATTGATAAGACACAGATATATATTTGGTCTTTGCATATCAGAGGTTTGAACATTTTTTGGAGTCACACAAAGTATGAAAGTCTGTAATCTTCTCTACGTGAAGTACAGACCCAGTTCTGCTGAAGGATGCCATTTACAAGGAGATACATGGACTACACTGACTAAAAGGAATTGGCAGCCACGAGATGAAGCCAAGCAGAGTATGATAGAGAAAAAGACCCTGACTTGGTCCCCATGGATGAAAGAAGTTGTGGAGGTGTAAAGACAGTCAAAATGTTATGCAAAAACCTGCACCTACTCTCTTGTCACAGTGGGGTTACATGTGGTCACTGCTGAGATGGCAGCAGCATCATCATTCCGTATTTCCACATCTACTTCTCCCTAAAGACAAGCAAATCTATACTAAGAAATATAACCCTCAAGTTCACACCAAAGACCCCTTCTATAATTCAAATGCCCAAAGGCATTTAAGGTTTTCTTTTAAATCCTTGTTTTATAGCTGAATGGAAATAACAGGTGTGTAGAGAGGCTCTAAATAATGCCTCAGGAGAAACTATGAGATTATGGGATGAGTAAACTTTGTGGTGACAAAGAAAACAATGAATGGATGCTTAAAATAAAATTATATATGACCTCAACCCGTGGGAGTTAAAGCACAATGATGTAGTATATATGTCTATTTGTGGTCCTATTGATTAGTGTGTTGACAAGCAAAGATAGGAAAGTAATCATTTTGACATTGAAATTGTTTCTAGAACATTGGAAAAAAGTATTCAGATGCATACACAGGTGAACAAACTGTACTAAAGGGATATAAAGACTGGCAGAAATCTAGGGAATTTAGAACTTACTCTGCAGATAACATAAGAGGAGAAAAAAAGCTAAAATCCAAGTTCTCTTCAAGCAATTTAATGACATTAAAGCAAAAGATTCTGAAAGTTACCACTGACATTTAATAACACCTTACACCAAATATTGTCTTAAAAGATTAGTGAATTCTGAAAGCATCAGAGAGGTGGCCAGCATCAAAGAGAGATTAATTATTTGACTACTGGATAGGACCCACTTCCCTCTTCAAAATTGTGGACCTTCTCCATGACACTTACTGTAACATCCTCTATAGTTGGTTGATGCAACCAAACGTATGAGTACCTAGTTTCATCCTCTAAGATTTGTTGCACAGACTGCACAACTCCAAGAATCCTCTTTGATTCAACACCCTGAGTTTTAGTGTAAAATACCATAATCAAAATACACAATGACCCTGTTGAGGAGCTATAAACTACTGAAAAAATATTGAAAATATTCAAGTATGTAGCAGTTTTGTCAGCTGTTTAGAAGAGAGCTATATTAAAAAGGTAACAGTTGCCTCTGGGGAAAGGAGAAAGGGTCTTTCTCCTGAAGTATCATGGAGGAAATACAGAGAAAGAGTTGAGGGTGGAGTGGGGTAGGTAGAATGTTGTCAGAGGCTATGAGCTGAAACTGAGTAGGTCTCATGCAGGGAATGAAGGGTCTCATGCAGGGAATGAAGAATACTTCATTCCACCCTTATCTGTCTTCAGAACACTGAAGATGGAATGGCATGACTGGCTTCTGGTGGGCAGCAGCGTCTCCATTCCTCCAATGTTTACCTGAAGAAACATTCCTTGGGAGAGACCAACAAATTTATGGGTGAATCCCTTGCCCGCAATTATCTCACGGGAACTAGTATTTTACCCAATTTAATTGTGCTTTAGCTACTCGTCTGACAAGTTGTAAAACATCCTCTTGGCTCTATAAAAAGTTGACTGCCAGGGTAATAAACCACTACTGGCTATGCTTTCAGTAGCCTATGATCTGCGGCTGTGTCAATCTCTCTCATTTGTCCTTTCTTGCAACCGATGGTGGCTCCTTACAGAATGTGAGACTGCTTGCTGGGTCATGCAAGCCACAACTAACAGTATTAACTATACCACATTGGCCCCGATCTATTTGGAGAGAATGCTGATGTGCTCATTATCTCCATGTCTGGTATTCATTGCCACCCACATATCAGCGGTTCCTCATTCACAATGGCTACTGGACATCTCCACTTGGAAGTCCTATGAGCACCTCAAAATAAATTCAAAACATTGCCATGAAATCCTGTTTTAAGTCTTTTTCCCAACTGGTATAAAATCTCCCAATTGTTGCAGTTAGAAACCTGAACTCTTTTTTGACTGATGAATAATATTCCACTGTGTACATATACCAGTTTTCTGATCCATTCATTTGTTTTGGGGCATTTGGGTTGCTTCCATATCCTGGCAATTGTGAATAGTGCTACAATAGACACCTGAGTACAGCTGTCCTTTTGAATTAGTGGTTCTGTATCCTTTTGGTAGATTCCCAGAAGTGGAATTGTTGGATTAAATGGTAGTTCCATTTTTAGTAGTTTGAGGGTCCTCCACACCACTTTCCATGGTGGATGGACCAGTTTGCAATGCCACCAGCAGTGTAAATATTACTCATAAATTAAAAAAGACAAATTTGATACATTTGTGATAACAGGAATGGGCCTAGAAGCAATCATGTTAGCAGAAATAAGCCAGAAAGATAAAGGAAATAATGGATGTTCTCACCTATATGAGATATATATATATATATGTGTATATATATGTATATATATATGTGTGTGTATATATATGTATATATATATACACATATACATATGTGTATATATATATATATATATATGGAAAACAAACAAAAGGACAAGGAAAATTTAAAACTGTCAGCAGAATGAAAGCAAAGAGCAAGAGAGTGGGAGGGGGCCGGGCATGGTGGCTCGTGCCTGTAAGCTTCAGCCTATGAAGTGGCCAGGGCTAGGGATTGCAGTTCAAGTCCTGCCCGGGGCGAGACCCAGTTCCAAAAAAATAGCTGGACGTGGTGGCGCGAGCCTGTAATCCCAGCTACCTGGGAAGCTGAGGCTGGGGATTGCTTGAGTCTATGGTTCCCTGGGCAACAAGAGCCTGCGGTTCCACTGGCAAAAATAGCGAGATCTAGTTTCAAAAAAAAAAAAAAAAAGAGTGTGAGGGGGGCAAAAGAGATTAAGATGATGGTAGATGGGTAATAAGGTGGTGGGAGAACCTCAGGATAGAAAGTGATATGAAAGCAATGTGCAATCAATTTTTAAAAATAGAATTTAAAAAGGCATATTAAATGTGCTATATTTCTTTAAAGAGGAAGAAAGAAACCCAACTCACCCTAGATTCACCCAAATTGAATTGTCACCAAAGCACACCAATTCCCCCTTTATTTTCAAGTGAATTCCATCCTTCCAATCCTACTGCCATCACCCTAGATTACACATTATCACTTACTATTTAGACCAAATGAAAAAATTTGAGCAAAATATTTACATGTAGCAAATCAAAGGTCAGTCATCATAATGAAACTACTTTTGGAAGCTGTTTAGCATAATTAAGACTATCTCTTAGAATCATTCAGTCTTTGTTAAAATCTTTGTTCCACCATATACTATCAAGTGAATTACTTAAACATTACATATCTCAGTTTTCCAAAGAGAACATTGCATTTTATTTATTTATTTATTTATTTATTTTTTGAGACTAGGTCTCGCTATTTTTGCCTGTGGAACCGCAAGTTCACGTTGCCCGGGGTACCATAGACTCAAGCAATCCCCAGCTTCAGTTTCCCAGGTAGCTGGGATTATAGGCGCATGCTACCATGCCCGGCTATTTTTGGGGGACTAGGTCTCGCTACATGCTCCTGCGGGACTCAAACTGTGATCTCTGGTCCCTGCCACAGCTTCCTAGGCTGCCGCTTACAGGCATGCGCCACCGTGCCTGGCCTCATTGTAAGTAATTTATGCCAGAGATGGTAATGAAAATTATGAATTGAGCTAGAAAAAAATTTGCTATTGTCTAGCACTTAAGTAATCAATAAATGTTAGCTATTACTATTAAAGTACTAGATTAGATTTCGAAGAATTCTTTTTGCAATTTTGTTCACCCTAGCCTGAATTTCACACAACCAAAATAACTATTTTTTTCTAAAATGTTAATCTGATCCTCTGACTCATTCACTTTAAAATAATATAATGACTCCCTTCCTCCACTAATAGACTAAAACTCCAAGTAGGGTGTAATACATAAACATATCCTTATATAAATGCTCACTATCTTTCTATATCTCATTCAGCTCAGTTTCCTACTTGGTCTCCACTGACATAATTGTTCCCTAAAGAGCTCATTATTCCTCCTACTCTTTAGGTCTTCATATATGTTGTCTCCTCTAGTTTGGAAAGTCCTTCCAATATCAATATGCTGCCTTTCTGGTCCATTCAAGTGTAAGGTGCTTGGAAGGACCATTCCTGATCTGGCCTCCTATGTCTCCTGTAAGTTTGGAACCCATCCTCATTTGTGATGGCTCACAGAGTACACTTCTGGTACAACAGGAGTCACAGTGTATATCTGGCCTCTCTGTTTCTTCAACATTCTCCCCCATCTCTTTTGTGAGTTCCATGAAAGCAGGTGTGTGTCATGTTCAGCTCTGCATCTCCATCATCTAGAATGATCTCAGACCCATAATTGGGGCTCAGAATTACAGTTGTGGAGATTTTAGGGTCTTCACAAAGCAACTGTGGCACACTTTATAGTTGAGGAACCCAAAACAGTCAGGAGATTGGGTGATTTTCCCACAATTTCATCTGGTACAGATTCAGGGCCTGATATTTCCCAGGGCCAGCTTTCACTCTTCCACATTGTTGCTAGCATGCTGTCTGGCATAGCAAACAATCAGAGTTCTTTTTCTGAAACTAGAGAACTTGGCCATTAAAGCACTATAAAAATGCAAATAACATATAACCCTTATCTTAAAGTATGCTCCCAAAACCAAAAATGTGCTCCAAGACTTTGAGAAAAGCATTCTATAATAAAATATAAGCACATTGGTCTTCTAGAGATTATATATTAGCATAGTAAAGAGCATTGATAATCATGTTAGGAACATATTTAAAAATTCTTTCCAACCAGCCATGACCAAAGTAATCACAGAGATCTTTCTTGTGAATTACCATCACTCAGTCAGCCAAATGTGCTTTATCAAAGCCGGTCTAAGATCCTTGCTCCTTACCTGGGGATGTGCCCTCATAAGCGGAGTGTATGGCACACACCCAGAGAAAGTCTTCCTTGAAACTCCACCCAGCATCTCTCTGCAGCTAACTTCACTGAGGGAACTCTTTCTATACCACATTAAGGAAAGGCACTATCATAAGAAGGTAAAATAACAAGAGACTTGGGAAAGAGATAAAATTCATTCAATTTTTCAATAAACATATCTACATTTAAAAAAAAAATCAGCTAGCAGAAAATCCTGTGTTTGAAATACTATTTGACTTCCTGTGTTTAAATCTTAAAATACTCAGAATACCTTCCATTTTTGTGCTGAATTGTTTCTACTATTAATTTTTAAAAATATATTAATAATGAAATTCATCAGTTTGTGGAAGTTATTTGGGCCTTATTTCTCAGCAAACAAAGTAAAAGGATAATGATACTTATCATATTGTTGTGTTGGATGGTGTAGTATGTTTACAACACTTAGAAGATAGTAAAGCACATAGTAAGTGCTCATAAAAAGATGAAATCTTACCATTTGTGATAACATGGATGAATCTGGAGGGGATTATGCTAAGCAAATTAAGTTAGAAGGAGAAAGACAAAGATGATTATATGAGAATATGGAAAAACAAAACCATAAACTAAACTAAAAGAAATTCAATATGAATGTTGAACTGATGCTACTAGAGGGGGCATGGAAGGATGGGAGCAAAGGCGGGGGTTGGGGGATGTCCTGGTGATTTTATATTTAATATATATTGGTGTGGCAACATACATCTGGAGAGATGTGACCTTCTTTTCCTAAATTATACAGTATTATAAATCCATGTTACCACAAAAATAATAAAAAATATTAATTAAAGGAAAAATTGTTTTTAAGTAATAGTAGTAATTGCCATTCCTCCATTACATAGATGAAACATAATTAATGAACGGAAACCCCTGACAATAATCACAATGCTCAAAAGTAATATAAGGAGGCTGGGCATGGTGGCTCGTGCCTTTAAGCTTCAGCCTATGTAGCAGCCGGGGCTAGGGATCATGGTTCGAGTCCCGCTTGGGACAACATAGCGAGACTTAGTCCCCCAAAAAATAGCTGGGCATGGTGGTGCATGCCTGTAATCCCAGCTACCTGGGAAGCTAAAGCTAGGGATTGCTTGAGTCTGTGATACCCTGGGCAATGAGAGCCTGCAGTTCCATAGGCAAAAATAGCGAGACCTAATCTCAAAAAAAAAAAAAAAAAGTAATATAAGGGAGTGGATAAAGGCAAGGGCTCATGAAATAAGTAGGCCAGAGTATACATCTGATTTTCTTTATCAGTATTATATGACTTTACACAAGTCATTTAACTTCGCTTTACCTCACTTTTCTTTCTAAAAAATAAAGGCTTCTGCCTCTTAGAGTTGAAATGATGATTAAAATTACGTACTTAGCATTAAAAAATAAAATACATTTTAGTTCAAAAGTTAATTTCACTAATTCTTATTATGACTAAATTAAGGTTTTTATTATCTCATTATTTATCAATAATATGCAATCAACTTCACTCATACACAGTAAAAACCATTATAATATAGTCTTAGAAATTGACATGCTATATCAAAAAAACATGCAAAAAAAAAAAACAAACCTCAAAACATTTTGCCAAATTGCTCTCCAGAAAAACTGTCTTAACAAAACCTCATAAAAAGGGTCTTCTCCTCACTGATTTTCTAGTACAAGGTATTATCTTCCTTTAAAAACATTTTAATGTCTTTTTACAATATGCTCAGATTTATCCATGAGTATAAAACTTTTTCACATGTATTCTCCAACTGTACTTCTGTAGGGCTTAAAAAGAGGCATCCCCTGTTACAGGACATAAAGGGTTATTGCTTTGCTAATATGCTCGCTTGCTTTTCTATACCTGCTCAGCAGCCTTGCGGTTTAACTAAGTTGCAAACACTGTCAAAACAAATAATTCCAAAAAGTAAATTAAAAAAAAAAACAGAATGTATTGCGGCCTGTATTGTTCCACCCTGCAACTGTCTGTAACCACAGAAGTTAAAGGTGTTAAAGGTGTTATACAACCTGTTCTCTGTATAAATAAACCCTAAATCTTATGCTCAGGGCTCTCAGCATCACCGGCATTTGGGTAAACTGTTAAGCCCCAGCATGCTGACCCCAGCATGCTGGTCTGAATAAATCCCGGGCTTTTGCAGAAAAAAATCATATCAGTCTCGTTCCTCCATAGTCCCCCAGAAATTAACCCACCTCCAACTTAACAGTTCTTCTCTGGCTTATTTTTTTTTTTACATGATCTACCCATTTTTTTCCTTTTAATCAGCAGACCATTGTTTAGCTGAGTTAATGAGTCCTTTAAATCAAAGCTCTTTTTCATCAACCTCTGTTGTCAAAACATATATTCATACATTTTATATTTATGTAGTCAAATGACTCAGTTTTTTGCCTTACACTTTCTGGCTTTTAAGTTATTGTTGCAAAGACTTTGCGATTCAAGACCAGAAACTAAGCCTACTATACTTTATTCTAAAACTTTAGGACATCTCTTTGTGGATATAGCAGAATAGTTGCAGTATCTGAAACTGAAAAGAAGGGAGTAAAGCATGAGGCTAGGAAACTTACTTTTTATTTTATTTTTAATTTTATAATTTGGCCAGTTTATCCTGAACCCTTCCAGAAGATCCATTTTCTTCCCATTAACCTCAAGTTGCCTTGAGATCTATCCTATCCATAGATACAACTGGATCTGACTCAGTGCAGGAAGTTGGATAATTACAGTAAGCAAAGATGGGACAGACTCATCTTCCTACTGTTCTCTTACCTTCATCAACAATCCTCATTCCTTTACTTGCATGACTAAGACCACAAAGCAATGTCAGGACCTTTCTGGATAGTAGCAGGTGGCACACACAGGTGGTCTGTTTACTTGAGAGGCATTCTTCCATGGCTTATTCCTTGATGACCCTGTACCTGCCTCTGCTCCCATCCCTTGTCTTCTTTAGATGGAGGGATGCAGTGTGAGTCTGGGAGCATTCTACTCTTGGGATATATTCTCCCATAAGATATAAATAAACTGCAGCTTTTCTTAAACAAGGTCTCAAGCTTACTCTGTCTAACAATGCTTCTTAGAAATCTCTGGCATGTGAGGGGGACTTACTCCTAGTTTCCAGCAGAAGGGCATATATATTTTTCTTTTCATATTCTGGTTATCATTTCAAAGAGAATTTGGTAGTTGGTGGAATAGAACACCTAAGCTCAAGTACCCATCTTGCAGAGAGCCAAATGGCTTTGTAATTAACACTTAAGTCTGTCACTTAAGTATTTCAAGAATAACCTGTGCTTGGCAACATGCAGTGAACAACTCATACACATTACCTTTGATAGCTGCTAAATACCCTCGGAGTTCTCGCTGAAGTCTGGTACCCTCTGCCTGCAATACACACAAACACAGAGATGTTAAGCATCTTATCCACATTTTGCATGCAATCATGTATGAAACAAGGTGCCAGAACTAGTATTACCAAGGTCTCACTCATAAAAGAACACATATGGATTAAATAAAATGCTGACCAGTCTAGATCTATTTATAGATAACTTGGTAAAATTTGAAAGGAGAAGACAAGTAAGATTTTGCCAAAACTGGAAACTATGATCAATCATACATCATACAGTCTCATATATTCAGGAACTATCAGGTCTCTAAATTTCGGCACATGGATTACACAAGTGTAAACCAGGGAGCTGATCACCACTATCCAAGTGTAGCAACTAGTCACTAGCTATTGAGTGCTCCCAAAATAGCTAGCCCAAACATAAGTATTCTAAGTATAAAACTACATACCAAATTTCCAGGGACTTAGTACCAAAAATAAAAGTCTCAATAATATATTCAATGCCAAATGATAAATCTAAGGTACACAGCAAGGGAGGGGGAGGAAGAAAAGTTAAAACAGTGGAGGGAAGAGCATAAGGAACTGTGCGGATAGTTCATGGGTGATGTGTTTTGAGATTTATGGAACTACACCTAAGGGGAGAAATCAAAATGAACAATGTGAGAAAATTAGAAAGTTATATTCAATGTCAACTGTGTTTTTATTCACCTCAAAAAATGTCAGGTAAGGGAAAATAGCCTCCTTGAGTAAATTATAATCTAGTAACGGAATTAAAATATCTACATTGCAAAGTGGATTGCACTTAGTCCTGCAACAGCCACTAAAAGTGTTTAGGCAGCAAAGATAAAGTACACATCACACTTAAAAATAGAAATTAATACAAAGAAACTCTGAAGGCTAAATTTAAAACCACAAAAGGGCTTCTGGAAAAGAATATTTTCCATATAGTCCATTCATGGTGTAAGTACACTCACTGATAGCACTTCCATGAAATCTAGATAAATATTGGGTGTGAGTTTCTGAACCTATACTAAGTGCAACTTATTTTTGCAGCTCTGTAAATCCAGGTATTGCCTGATAAAAGGTTAATTCACTTGGTGGTACATCTGAGATTCAACCAGAAGGCTGAAATTTAATGGAAAATAAAGAAAGACAGTGGAGTTAGTAAGCAGGGAAGTAGTAGTCATCTACAGAAACATTTTAGGAAGGAAATTAAATTAGAAAGACAAAGGACAAAGCAAATAATTTGACAAACAGAAATCTGTGTTGAGCAGAGATAAAATAAAAGGTCCTGAAAGAGGACAGCAAAGCCCAGAATTATTTGTGCCAACAGATGGCAGAAAATGTAAAGAATATAATGTCTGAAACCAGTGTGATTTTACTGGACAGTTATAGCTACAGCCCTAGGTACAACTAAACTGTTTTGTATTCCCTAAACCCACTTTCTCAAAATGAGTAAGTGCAGACCCTTGAGGGGTACTTAATGGTTTGTCTTGGGCACATAGAGGAACAAAATAGTCCTTAAACAGCTCTCTAGAACATCCATTTATTGTGGTTTGAGGGAAGCAAAAGAAGCAGAAGCTATTCATTTACAACCACAAAGCCGCCTGTCATGATATAAATTGAAAAACTGCATAGAGATTAAACAAAGAACTTCCTAGATATCTGCTTTCAGCTGTCTGCTCTGACATCTGCTCTACTACTGTATGAGCTCCTGCCATAGAGAAGTGAGGGGCAAGAACTAAATGAGAGCTCATATCTCACCCAGAGGGATGCTTTCCCTCAGAAAGTAATATAAGGCCAGCCACCGTAACTTATAGTTATGAGTCACCACAATTGCTCAGAGTAACTATAAATAGCAAGAGTGATGGAAAAGGTCACTGTTCACCCAAAAATTTAAAGAATAAATCATGTCAAAATAAGCCTACAATTAAGTTATTGCTTTCCATTTCAGAACAAGAAAAAATGAAATAATGCAAATAATGCAGGTTCCAACCCATATACAGCATTCATCCTACCTAAGAGAAATAATAAACATATTTTAAATAGGAATCCTAGAAGAGATTTTTTTTAATATTATAAGAAATGGAAGAAATTTCAAATTATATAGTAATGGCTTAACTAGATGAGTTCAACTTCAGCAAATAAACGAAGTTATTAATTTTAAAACTTTCTTCTCCAATTACTAAACCTCTTAATTTCCATATGAATATTAAGATACACAATCATTCAGTAACATTTATATTAAATTTTATAATGATCTCCCTGAATCAAAGTAAAAGGCTCCAGAGAGAAAATTTTCACCTATAACAGGTCTAAAATAATTTAACAAAAATTTTATAGCATAATAAAATTATGCATTATCCTTAGCATTATTATTTTGAGTCAAAATATATTTTAAATTAAGATCAAATTCCTTTTATTATATTTTAAAATTTTTACATATATCATTGTCTACTCCAAGGTTCTCCCACCATGTTATCACCTGTAAACCATCATCTTAATCTCTTGTGTCCATCCCTCCTGATTTTACCCTCCTCCCCCTCTCTGGCTCTATGCTTTAGTTCTGCTGACAGTTAGTTTTAAATTTCACTGTCCTTTTGCTTGATTGTTTTCCCTATAACCTGCATATAGGTGAGCTCATCCAGTATTTCTCTTTGTCTTTCTGGCTTAACCACTAACATGATTCTTTCTAGATACATCCATGTAATCACTAATGTATCAAATTTGTCCTTTTTGATAATCAAATTATTTTATAACAACTCAAATTTCACTGAATTTAAAGTTCTTGTCAATTTCCTCTGAAATTATCATTTCTGTAATTCTGTCATGAATTATGTGTTGTGATTGTGTGTGTTCAAACAAGAGCTGGGAAAATCCCACAAACATAAAGCTACATGTATGTATTTTTTCTTCTATCTCCTTCTGTCATTCATGAAATGTCAGACAAAAATATTATTCTAACCCCAGGTCATATGCTTCTCCAAGCTTATGACAGCATGAGGGCAAATTAATCTATTATAATTAATACTTATAATATTAATTAATATTATAATTAACACTTCATTTTGGACAAGATCCAAGGTGTCACTGGTTACAAAATTCCTTGACCTGATATATATTGTGTAATAATGTGGTTCTGGTTAGTCAGAGGTTATTTGTTTTCTCAATTGAATCACTTATCAGTGTCAGGAGATGCTGGTTTTCAAGTCTAGATGATCCCCCCAGGCCTCACTTTATTCCCACACAGCCCAGGGAGTCAGCCTGCTTTTTGCTTCCTCATTAAAACTACTCCCACCCACTCCCCCTTGGGTGTCACACTCAGGCAGGCAGGAAAGAAGGAAGTAATCTCTTTAATTCCCTGTCTCCTGGATGTCCTGAAAAATAAGCCAGGGTCATTTGGACTTCATCATAGAAATATCAAAATTTAATAAGCATGGAAAATGTTATATAATTTGAAAGCCTTACAAAGCCTATAGTTTTAAAAAAAATCCCCTTATGGCCTGGCTGAGTCATCTCTGAGAGATGTTGCTTTCTTCCCTTATTCCTATGAGTACTGTTCAGCTTATGATATATATATATATATATATATATATATATATATATATATATATAAATATATCCCTAAAGGATCAGACTGAAGTTTAAAATCTAACTAAAAATCAAAAGAATGTAACAGACATATCACCATGGAAGGTTTCAGATTTCTTTGTTACTCTCAAAGAAATCACATTCTATATCTAATTAAATGGTTTCCAATTTGTGTTACAGAATATTGATTCTCAGTGGCACAAACTCCTTAATTATTCATATGTATGTTTTGGTGCACTTGTGAGGGGGGAGGCTGTTCATTTCCCCAACAGTCTGGGCTGTAAAGTCTTTTCTTCAGAACCCTGGACAGCTCTGTTTCTCAGTTAAAAGATTTAATTTATGTTGGAATCTAGAGAAACCAAACAGAGGATCAGACAAACTGTAAAACTGACCCTTGAAGGCAGTCATATATCTGAGACACTCTGGGAGTGGAGGGCTGTGGGGTGGGAAGGGAGAGAGGGAGAGTACAGAACAGTGGGGAGGAGAACATGGAAGAATGTGGTGGAAAAACTATAGTAGACATGAAAAAGAGTCACAAGTGCAGTATTTACTGTAATGACTTATAGATATAATGTGTAAGATAAAGTAATAAGTTTTAAGAAGCTGAACTCAGGTAAGCAGCTACTACAAATTCAGGGGTACTGCACCCATATACTACAACATGCCTAGATAGGGGCATGTATGTATCAATACAGCATGACTATATTTGCAAAGCCAACCCTGTGGTGCAGCAACCACTGGAACTGTAAGGCTTTGCAGGTCTAGAAAAATACCTTAAACCAATAGGTATTTACTATCTATCAGCCAAGCTGTTCAACTGACTTGTTAAATTATAGTAAATATTGTAATGTAGTGCTGGTTTATATTTATAGATATTTTTGTTATAAAAAACCACAAATATCACCTTTTTTCCCCCCATTAAATTGCCTCTCTAAGTCAGGGGAACTCACTGTGAGCTAATATTTAGAAAGGGCTCCAGTGGAAATTTCCCAGTACTAAAGACATCGATGAAGTTTAGATCTGAAGGCATATAACTTCACAACATTGTGACTCCAAAAGGTTAATCTCACCTGTAATCTCACCTGTAATCATGAGCCCATAGAAGTTCTGACACATATTATTTTTTAGGACTCTACAGATACTTTTCTCTTGAAAAAGCTAAATAATATATCAAAATTAAAATTGGCTCAGTTTCTTGGAGTTAATACAAGCTAGGTCAATCTGAAAAGCAATGATAATAAAATTTTATTATTTATTAATTTTTCTAAAAAATTCATGATCCCAAAAAGCATTTTTCATGTGATTCATATGGGCTCTGGGGCCACAATACCAAGATTTAAAATATAAGCTCTGCTATTTCTAACTGTGAAATCTTGAACAAATCTCTTAACCTCTCTAATCTTCTGATCCTCATCTGCAAAAAAGAAATTGATCATATGCTTACTTTCTAAATTTATCATGAAGGTCAAAGGAGACAGTGTACATAAAGTGTCAGCAGAATACCAAGAATATAGCAAGCGTTAAATAAGTCTTAGGTGCTGACTTATAAATAGTGCGGGGTTTATATATTTCATAAATACTTCTGAAGTTAAGTTCTGCTATATGTCTAATAAGGAATATCTTTATGAGAACACAGAAAATCTCCCCAAAACATGATAATTTAGAATTCTTTATTTCTTACTAGTACTGCTCATGTCATATGTACCATTTGGATTTTCTGGAAGTTTATGTTTAAAAATCACAGTAATAGAAGATCCTAGGGAGTTTGGGCACAGATAATGACTGGAAGTCAGTGGACGGTGTATGAGGGAGTGTGCTTTGCCAGTGGACAGCATGGGGAGTGTACCCTTCCCCACCCACCTGATAGGCATTTGGCAAACTCTGGTAGGGTTTGGGCCCATGCAGGTGAAGCTATGGAGTAAATGGATAGTGCCAGGGGAGTGTACTCTGCAACCCAGCAGCAGTCATAGGACTGAGTTTTCCAAAAACACTTGAAAAAGCAGTTGGTCAACTGGATACGAAGGGGAATTTAAGAGCCTTGTGGTTCCAGCAAAGTCCAACAAGCCTAGGACATTCACAACATCAGAGTAAAAACACAACCCTACATCTATACAAAAAAGGAGAAGACTGACAACACCAGTTCCACTGACACCCAAAGAGCCCTAAGGAAAACACATTCAAAGAAACAAAGTCTACCAAGTTAAAACAGACAGTTTTAAAGGAGAGAAATACCAAGATGGAAGAAGGCAGATACTACAATAGAAGCCATAGTTGCCCACTAACCTCCCTAAATGCAAAGGAACTGGGCCCTTCTAAATGCCAACAGAAGCAAGGAAGTAATCATCACAGCAACATAAGCACAACGGTAGAATCAAGCAAAACCTGGTAAAGAATCCTAATTATCATGCCAACCAATACAAAAATCATAGTTTCCCAATATGTAGAGCAAGCCTGAAAGCAAAGCACAAGAAGGGGGGAAATAGCTAATAATCAAGTAAGCCCTACAGGAAACAATACAACCCCAAAGGAAGGAAAACCTCCAGAATTCAACAAGGATGACATAGAAGTCCCATTTCTGAGAGTGGAAGAATTCAAATTCAGCATGACAAAAGCATTAAATGAATTGAGAGAAGAAATCAAACTTAGCATGACTAAATATTCAATGAACTAAGAGAAGTAGAAAAATATAAAAAAGAAACCTGCAATAAGAGCAACATAATTGATGGACAGAAGAATGAGACTGAGTCCTTAAAAAGGAAATTGAAGGAGATACAGGATATAAGAGGAGCAACAGAGTAACTCAAAAATTCAGGGAAAAGCCATGAAAACAGATTAGAGGAAACAGAAGAACAAATCAGTATACTTGAGGACACTGAAATAGGACAAAGAAAAAGAGAGAAAAATGCAAAAGAAGAAAAGAGAAGAAAAACTCAGAGACTTATCAGATTCCTTAAAAAAGGAAACAAAAGAATAATAGGAATCACAAAAGGGGAAGAAAGAGACATGGGAATTGAAAGGCTAGTTAAGGAAATAATGGAAGACAACTTCCTAAATGTGAAGAAGGAAATGAAAATAGACAAACAAGAAGAAGCCAGGAGGACAACAAACCACATCAATGAAAGAAAAACAACAGCAAAACATCATCATAAAACTTCCAAGGGTCCAAGATAAGGAAAGAATAGTGAAACTGACTAGAGAAAAGAAACAGATAACATGAAAATAAAATCCTCAGATTTCTCAGAAGAGATACACTGAGCAAGGAGACACTGGAGCCACAGTTTTTAAAAAAACTCCAAGACAAAAAAAAAAAAAAATACCAGCCAAGAATACTCTACTCTGTGAAGATTTCCTTCCCTTATGAAGGGAAAACTAAAATGTTCTCCAACAAAGTCTCCAGAGATTTGCTACCACTAAACCCCCACTCCAAGAAATCTTACAAGAAACCATAAGGTCAAAGCCAACAAAAGAATAAGCAGGAAGATCAAATTAAGGAAGCAAATCAGAACCTCAAAATGACCACCAACAATCTGAAATACCAACAATCACCTTAAATGTTAAATGTCTAAATTCATCAGTTGAAAGACACAGAGTAACAGACTAGATAAAAAATCATAACTCAACATTCTGCTGCCTCCAAGGAACACACCTGAACTCAAAAGATAAGCACAGACTCAAGTAAAGGCCTGGAAAACAATCCTTCAAATAAGTGGTCCCAAAAAGATAGCAGAGTTAGCCATCCTTATAAAGTAGATAACGTAGATTTCAAATTAAAAAAGTGACAAAGGGCAAAGAAGATCACTATTTAATGATAAAGCAATCAATTCACCAGAAAAACATTATAATTATCAACATGTGGTCACCTAATGAGGGAGCATCAAAATTCATAAGACAACTACTAGCAGAACTGAAAGCAAACATTCAGGAAAACACATACGTGGTTGAACACTTCAATACCTGACTTTCACCAAAGGCTAGATCAACAAAACAGAAAGTACACAATGGCATAAAAGCTTTAAAGGAAGATCTAGACCAAAAGGACCCAACAGATATCTATAGGACACTGTACCCCCCAAAGAAAAGAATACACATCCTTTTCAAACACACATGGAACCTTCTCCAAAAACAATCATATATTAGGTCATAAAGCAAACATGGATACACAAAGATTAAAATAATAACAACTTATGTCTCTGACCACAAAGGCATCAAACTAGAAATCAACAATGAAAAGAAAATAAGGAGAGGGTACACTACATGGAGACTGAACAAGAGACTAGTAGAAGATCACTGGGTAAATGAAGAAATTAAAGGAGAAACAAATTGTTACATTGAAACAAATGATAAAGATGACAAAACATTCCAAAATATATGGGACTCAGCAAAGGCAGTAGTAAGAGGAAAGCTCATAACAATACAGGCTCAATCAAAAATCTAGAAAATTTTCAAAGGAACAATCTAATCATTCAACTCGAGGAACTACAAAAAGAGCAACAAAAAAATCCAAAACCCAGCATTAGACAAGAAATAATAAAAATTAAAGCAGAAATAAATGAAATAGAAACCAAAAGACATCTAAAAAGATAAAACCAAAAACTGGTTCTTTGAAAAATAAATAAAATGGATAAATCTCTAGCAAGGCTCACAAAGAGAGAAAACACAAATAAACAGGATCATAAATGAAAAGGGAGAAATTACAACTGATAAAGCAGAAATTCAAAAGATAATTAGAGACTACTATGAACATCTATATGCAAACAAATACAACAACCTGGATGAGATGAACAAATTCTTAGAACAATACAGCCACCTAAAACTGAACAAGGAGGAAATAGAAGACCTAAACAAACCTATAACAAGTAGCAAAATTGAAGCCTCATCAGAACTCTCTGCAAAAACAAGATCCCTGGACCAGATGGTTTCACAATGAATTCTACCAAACATTCAAAGATTAAATAACCCCTCTATTACTAAAACTCTTCCAAAACATGGAAAAGGAAAACTAACAAATACACTTACACTAACACCAAATTCAAACAAAGCACAAAGATAGAAAACTATAGGCCAATCTTCTTAATGAACACAAGTAAAAAATTGTAAACAAAATCCTGTCAAATAGAATCCAATGCTGCATAAAAAAAGACTACCCACCATGACCAAGTGGGATTCATCCCAAGGGAATTGGGATGGTTCAAATTCCAAAAATCAATTAACATAATTCATCACATCAATAACAACAAAAAACCCCAAAAACCATATGATTGTATTGCTAGATGCAGAAAAAGCATCTGGTAAAGTTCAGCACCCAACATGATGAAAGCACTTGAAAAAATCGGAATAAAAGGAACATATCTCAACATAATAAAAGCCATCTACAACAAACCCACAGCAAGCATCAACCTTAATGGAGAAAAGCTGGAATCATTCCAGTTAAGATCTCATAAGGATGCCCACTCTCACCACTTCTGTTCAACACAGTACTGGAAGTTCTAGCTAGGGCAATAAGGCAAGAGAAAGGCATAAAAGGAATACAAATAGAGAAAGAAGAAATAATGCTATCATTATGCAGATAATATGACACTTTATGTAAAAACTAAAAAAAAAAAATCCACAGAAAAGCTAATTGAAATAATAAGCCAGTTCAGTAAACTAGCTGGATAATAAATAAACACACAAAAATCTTATATTCAAAAAAAACCACTCCATTTACCATTGCACCAAAGCAAATAAAATACCTGGGAATAAAACCTAAAAAAAAGAAATGAAAGAGCTATACAAAGGAAATATAGGACATTTATAAAAGAAACAGAAGACATTAAACAATTGGAAAGATATCTCCTGTTCATGGATTGAAAGAATTAACATTGTCAAAATGCCCATACTACCAAAAGCAAGCTACAGATTCAATACAATTCCAATAAAAATTCCAATGACATTCTTTAAAGAGATAGAACAAAAATTACTGAAATTCATATTGAATAACAAAAGAGCATGAATATCCAAAACCCTCCTGATGAAAAGAAGAGAGTACAGAGGTATAACTGTCAGGTGCTATCACAGACCAGAGACAAGATGGGCATAAATACCTCTGAAGAGTGATAAGCGTTGCCATCCCTCCAATGTTTACCTAAAAAATTTTTTTTCTTAAAAAGATAAAACTCAATTTGTGAGTAATTCCCCTATCCCCAATTACCTCACAAAAACCAATAAAGTTAACCTGTTAACCAATTTTATTACACCCTTGCCATTTTGCCTCCCTTTAAAATTCATCATAAATTGTGCTCTGTTCTTTATAAATACCCCTTTCTTTGCTTAATAAATCATCATCTGGTTCATTACTTCCAGCGGATCCTTAGCTGTCATAGCTAAGCCATCTCACTCATCTGTCCTTTCTTTGTACCCTGCGTTCAGCTCTCAGATTTCATAATAATTAAAACAGCATGGTACTAGACCAAAAAACAGACAATCAGACCAACGGAACAGAATTGAATGCCCAGAAATAAAGCCACATACCTTTTGTCAACTAATTTTGACAAAAGGGAAAAAAACATACATTGGAACAAGAATAGCTTCTGCAATATGTGGTGCTGGTACAATTTGACCACTACATGCAAAAAAAAAAAAAAAAAAAAAAAAAAAAAAAAAAAAAAAAAAAAAAAAAAAAAAAAAAAAAAAAAAAAAAAAAAAAAAAAAAAAAAAAAAAAAAAAAAAAAAAAAAAAAAAAAAAAAAAAAAAAAAAAAAAAAAAAAAAAAAAAAAAAAAAAAAAAAAAAAAAAAAAAAGAATGCGCGAGGGCAATTTTCTCACACCATGTACAAAAACCAGCTCAAAATGAATAAAAGACTTGGATGTAAGACCTGAAACCATGAAATACATAGAAGAAAACCTGGGCAAAACCCTCCATGTATTACATTTCAGAAATCCATTTCAGGACACATATACAGCTGGCAAAAAAAAAAGTGAAGGAAAACATAAACAGCTGGGACTACATAAAACTAAAAAGCAGACACTTTTCCAATGAGGAAATATAAATGGCCAATAGGCATATGAAAAAAATGCTCAACATTACTAATAATCAGGGAAATGCAAATCAAAACCACAATGAGATACCATCTTACACCAGTAAGAATGGCCCATATTAAAAAACAAACAAACAAAAAAAATGGGCAACAACAAGTACTGGTATGGATGTGGAGAGAAAAGAACATTCTTACTCTCCTGGTGAGAGTGAAGGCTGGTCCAGCCACTATGGAAGGTAGTGTGGAGGACCCTTGAACTACTGAAAATGGACCTACCATTTGACCCAGCGATCCCACTACTGGGAATCTACCCAAAAGATTAAAAAAAAAACCACTAATTCAAAAGAACACTTGTATTCATATGCTTATTGTAACACTGTTTACAATTGCCAGGGCATGGAAACAATCCAAATGTCCCAAAACTGATGAATGGCTGAAAAAGATGTGGCATATTTACACAAGGGAATATTATTCATCAATCAAAGAAGACAAAATTATATATCATTGTGCAACATGGATGGGGCTAAAAGGAAACATATTAGCAAAAATAAGCTGGAAAGGAAAAGAGAAACAGGGGATGGTCTCACTTATATGAGGGACATAGGGAAAACAAACAAATGGACAAGGAAAAATTAAAAGCACCAACAAAACTGAAGCATAGATGAAAAGAGGGGGAGCAGAGTAAAACTGAGGTAGAGGGAAGGGAAGGGCAGTAGAGATTAGCATGTTTCACGTGTGACAAGGTGGTAGGAGAACCCCAGGGTAAACAATGTGAAAAATATAAGTATATATAAATGTGTATATATAACTATATATGTACATATAAATATATGTATATATACACATATAGATGCAATCAAATTAAAAAATTAAAAATTTAAAAAAATAACATAAAATATTCCAACTTTTCTGACTGTTGCTTGCTTTCCTGTGAATTGGGATACCAAGTTGAGTGCTTTGTAGTCTGGCAATATCAATGTAGATTTGTTCTAGTAATACAATTATAATGTCACTGCATCTATTTACTATCTAATCATAATGAAATAATCTCTACTCCATTGTACCTTAAAAGCAAGCTATTCAAAGTCCACTTTTTTTCTTATTTTGATATAATGAGTTTACACAGGTAAAATAAAAGTTGTGCAAATAAAAAAAAATAGGATATCCTAGGATACAAAGGAATAATTTCCATTTCTATAAAAGAAATATTTTATGATGGTATAAGGAAAATCAAGCTGATATCATAAATTACTCTGAGGAAACAAGAAAGCATTTATAGAACCTGGGCTGTGCAAAGTCCACCTTAGATCAACTACTCTCACCTGACTTCCAGGAAGCACCCCCTAACCCTGCACTTACCAACAAGTACCTTAAGAACTGGTACACAACCCAGCTAAGGTTGCACAGAGCCCCAGACAACTATAGTGATCCCTAGCTGCTCTCTAGTGAGGGCCCTATCCAAGTGTGGAAGGGGTGGAGACATACCTAGGGAGGACATGCTTATAGCAGTATAATCTTAAAAAAATATGTAGACAGAAGAACACAGCAAATGACAGTAGGAGTTGGATGAAAAAAATATACCACAGAGGGAGAACAGATGTCCATCCAGTCACAAAACTCGGAAGATACGGTTTTCCTAAGATAAGATATAAAATTTAAGATTGCTATCATAAATAAATTCAAAGAACTCAGAGAACACATAGAAAATATGCAAGAAAATTCAAGAAGCCAAATGACATCTGTAAAAGGAAATAAAAGGGTTGCAGGGGAAAGAAATGATTTCAGAAGGATATATAAAAAAACCTATTGGAAAGTATAGAAGAAAAACAAGTGGAAATCAGTGAATTTGAAGATAGGAGTTTACAGAGAAGCAAAATAGAAGAAAAAGAGAAAGTATAAAATATGAAGAAATACTTGAGAACTATCCAACAATATGAGGAAAGTCAATATAATACCTAATATACCAAAGGGGGAAAAGAGACAAAAAGGAACAGGAAAAAAATTTAAAGAATAATAGAGGAAAACTTTCCAAATCTGGAAAAGAAAATAAATATACAAATCCAGAAACAAAAAAATAATCAGTTATCTAAACAAAATGAGACCAACACAAGAAATAGAGTAGTGAAACTTCACTTAAAACAAAGAATATTGAAGGTGGTGAGGGAAAAGAAGCAATTAATCTATAATGGAACACAGATTAAGCTAACATTGGAATTCTAAAGAGAAACACTGTAAGCAAGGAGAGAGTGGAATGCTGCTTAAAAAAAAAACTTAAAGATAAAAACTGTCAGACAAGAACACTATACACTGCAAGTGCCACCTCTACTAATGGGTGGGAAATAATGGCCTTCTCAGACAAAGAAAAACTGAAGGAGTTTGTAAAAGTCAGACGCCTCTGCAAGAAATAGTGAAAAGAATGCAAGTATCTAAGCCAAATAAAGAATTAAAAAAAACCAAAAGTGTAAATAGATACCATCACAAAACTAAAGACCAATGACAGCAAGAGACTTCCATCTTTTAATAATCATTCTAAATGTTAACAACACTTACCAAGAGTATCTTGTTTGATTAGAAAAGAGAACCTAAGCTTCTGCTTTCTCTAGGAGACAAACTTCAGTTCCAAAGGCTTGAAAAATAATCCTACAAGTTTATGGCAACCAAAGGAAGGAAGGGATAGTCAGATTTACATCACATAAAATAAATTTCTCATTAAAAAACGTAACAAGAGAAAGGGATGCCCAGTATATAGTGGTTAAGGGAACAATACATAAGGAGGACCTATCACTTTTCAACGTACACTCATCAAATTAAGGAGTATCAAGATCTATCAGCAACTACCATCAACACTGAAAACAAATATTGGGAAAAAACATTGTGTATGAGACATGAATACTACTTTCATTAATGGACAAATCAATGAGACAAAAAATTAACAGAGATGTAGCAGTTTCAAAAAAATAAATAGACCACCTTGGGCCACCTTCAATGCCATCCCTGAGGGCCAGCCCCTGCAGCCACATTCCTGAGGGAACCCACCTGACCCTCCCCCCACCCAGGTGAGATGCTGGAAGTCACTGGCAAGCAGCGCCGGTGCAAATTACTAAACAAAACTACAGATCTACTCTCAACCTGGAAAACATTTCCATCAGCATGCCGACCAACACAAGATCCATGGTTTCTCAATAAGTAGAACAAGTTAAAAAGCAAAACACAATATGGAGAAAAACTTTAGACATGCAAGCAAACCCTACAGAAATAATCCATCACCAACAAAGAAAAGACAATCTCCAGAAAACACCAAGGAAAACAATGAAGAAATGATGTGTATCTCAGAAAAATATTCCAGCATCAACATGTTAAATGCACTCCAACAATTAAGAGAAGAATTAGAAAAAAGGACAACAGCATGATAGAAGCATTTAATGCACTAAGAGAAGAAGTAGAAACATATAAAAAAGAAAGCATCAATACGTAAAACCTAATCAATGAACTAGAGAATGAAAATGAATCCCTAAAATTGACATTGAAAGAGACTCAAGATTTAAGGGTTGCAATTGATGAGCTGAAAAATGCACAGAAAAGCCATGGAAGCAGATTAGATGAAATAGAAGAATGAATCAGCACACTTGAGGATATAGAAATAGAAAGGACAAAGAAAGAAAAAGAGAGAGAAACAAAGAGGACTGAAGACAAGTTCAGAGATATGTCAGATTCCTTAAAGGAAATAAACATAAAAGTAATAGGACTCCCAGGAGATGAGAGAGTCATGGGAAGTGAAAGGCTTTTCAATATAATAATAGAGGAGAACTGCACAAATCTGAAGAAAGAAATGAAAAAAGACATACAGGAGCCAAAAGGACACAAAGCTACTTTAATGAATGAAAAGCCACAGCGAGACACATCATTGTAAAACTTCCAAGAACCCAAGATAAGAAAAAAAAAAAATAATGAAAATGGCTAAAGAAAAGAAACATGCAACCTACAAAGGAATATCCATTAGATTTTTCTGAAGACACACTCCAGGCAAGGAGAGAATGGAGTCACATCTACATAAAACTCCAAGAAAAAAATGTGCCAGCAAAGAATACTCTACCCTGCAAAGCTAACCTTCCTCTATGAAGGAAAAAATAGAACCTTCTCTGATAAGCAAAGTCTCCAGAAATTTGCTACCAATAAACCCCCACACCAAGAAATTTTGCAGGAGGCCTCAAGAACAAAACCATAAGAAGAAAAAATACAAAAAACAAAAACAAAAACAAAAATAAACCCCAAAATGACCACCAGGAAACCATTAGAATCACAAACATCAATAAACACCCTAAATGTCAACTGTCTAAACTCAGCAATCAAAAGACGAAGAGTTGCAGACTGGATCCGAAAACAGAACCCAACATTCTGCTGCCTCCAAAAAACACATCTGATCGCTAAGGATAAGCATAGACTGAAGGTGCAGGGCTGGAAAACTACACTACAAGCAAAAGGCCCCCATAAGAAAGCAGGAGTTGCCATTCTTATATCAGACAGAGCAGACTTCAAATTAACAAAAGTGACAAAAGATAAAGACGGCCATTACATAATGGTTAAAGGGTCAATCCACCAAAAATGACATAACAGTAATCAACATATACGCACCTAATGAGGGAGCACCAAAATTCATAAAACAACAACTAGTAGAACTGAAATCAAATATTGATGAGAATACATACGTGGTAGGAGATTTTAACATGCCATTCTCAACAAAAGACAGATCAACAAAACAGCAACTACACAAAGAAACAGAAGCTTTAAAGGAAGAGAGAGCTAGACCAAATGGACCTGATATATGCAGGACACTACACCCCCAAGGAAATGAATACACTTTTTTTTCAAATGCACATGGTTCATTCTCTAAAATTGATCATTTATTAGGCCATGAGACAAACCTGAACAAATACACAAAGATTAAAATAATACCAACCTTTTCTTCCAATCATAAAGGCATCAAATTAGAATCAACAATGATAAGAAACTAAGGAGTGTAAACACTATATGGAGACTGAACAACAGACTTCTGGAAGATCACTGGGTAAAAGAGGAAATCAAAGAAAAATTAAAACCTACATGGAGGCAAATGACAATGACACAACATTCCAAAATGTGTGGGATGCAGCAAAAGCAATTTTAAGAGGAAAGTTCATAG
>PVHY01015407.1:0-36068 GCA_004024945.1 Uropsilus gracilis
GATTAATAACACTGATCTACAAGGAACTCACACAACTAAACAAAAACAAAACAAGATGCCCAATCAAAAAGTGGGGAGAAGAACTAAAAAGACATTTCTCCAAAGAGGAAATACAAATGGCCAACAGACACATGAAAAATTGCTCAATATCACTAGCAATCAGAGAAATGCAAATCAAAACCACAATGAGATACCACCTCATTGTGGTAAGAATGGCCCACATCAAAAGAACAGGCAACAACAAGTGCTGGCGTGGATGTGGAGAGAAAGGAACACTCTTACACTGCTGGTGGGAATGTAAATTCATCCAGCCACTATGGAAAGCAGTATGGAGAACCCTCAAACTAATGAAAATGGAATTACCATTTGACCCAGCAGTCGCACTTCTGGGAATCTACCCAATGGAGACCTCAATGTGAGTACAAAAGGACACCTGTGCTAGGATGTTTATTGCACCACTATTTATAATTGCAAGGTCATGGAAACAACCCAAATGCCCCAGAACAGATGACTGGATGAAAAAAAATGTGGTACATATACACAATGGAGTATTACTCATCAATTAAAAATGACAAATTTGATGAATTTATGGAAACCTGGATGTACCTAGAAGAAATCATTCTAGCAGAAACGAGCCAGATAGTAAGGGACAGAAACCAAATGGTTTCACTAATATATGGCCAACTAAATGAAACTGCACAAGGGGAGAATGGGGACCAGCTGGAGCGGGTGGGAAGGGGAGGTGGTGGGTGACCCCCAGGGACTGAAATGATGTGAAATATATATAACTAAAAATTTTTTTTAAAAAAAAAGAAGAAAAATAATGTGTGCAGTACCCACCAAACACTGTCCATGGAAAGACATGACAATGACAGATCAGTAGCCTGGGAGATATTTAAAAGCAAGATAAAGAAGCATCATAGGTTGAGTTCCAGTGAAAATATTTTCTTTCTTTTTCTTTTTTTTTTTTTTTTTTTTTTGAGACTAGGTCTCACTATTTTTGCCCATGGAACAGTGGGATCTCGTTACCCGGGGTACCACAGACTCAAACAATCCCCAGCCTCAGCTTCTCAGGTAGCTGGGATTATAGGTGCATGCCACCATGCCTAGCTGTTTTTTGGGGACTAGGTCTTGCTACAGGCCCTGGCAGGACTTGTACCACAATCCCTAGACTAGGCTATCCCTAGGCTGAAGCTCACAGGCATGAGCCACCATGCCCAGCCCTGAAAATATTTTCATGTTGGCATCCCAAAATTAATATTTTCCCACCACTGCAGCAAGTCAAGTGCTTCCTTGCCCCATGTGCACAGTATAAAGTCAGCTGGCGCTTGGGGCCAGAGCAGGCACTGATGGAGCAGCCCAATGTCCCTCCAACAGGTTGGGGTTAGAGAGACAGGTCTACCAGATGCCACCTTGGGTCAGAAAGAAAACAGAAAATAGCCTCCCATGACCATGTCCCCATCAAGGATACCAGAAAAGGGTTAAACTCATTCCCAGAGAGGTTTGGTGGAAAAACCAACAAAAACCCAGAAAAGATGTGGACAAAACCAGCACTGGACATCTGGACAACAGCCAGTGTGGTCCAGAGTTATGACTCAGACACATCCTTTAAAAAGATGGTCTCCACCATGGGTCACACTTGACTCAGAGCAGAAACTACACCCTTGTGCAAGGGAGGTGGAGTGAAAGAGCTTCTTGGCAAGTTCAGGGTTAGAGCCCAGCCGCCAAGCAGGCTGCAGGATGAGTCCAGCCCTACCATATATACTAGCTCCATGACCTTGGCAAAGCCGTACATGTATCTTGGCACAATTTCCTCATCTACAGAAAGTGAATAATGATAGTTCTGAGTTCACAGGGTCAAAACTAGCATCAGCTGTATCAAGTACACAAGAGCCTGGAGGACAAGAATTGGAACACATCACACATTCAAATACTAGTCATTTCCATACCTATTTATTGGAAACTAGGAGCACATCCTTTAAATCTGGATTTGCATATGTTCCCCAATGTACATAATGCATTGTAATTTAGAAATGTGCAGTAGTACCCACAAATGATTTACAAACTAACAGCCACTGAACTGTATACTCATTTTACATGGGCTACGCATTCAAAATAGTTTGGAGATTGCACATGGCAAAAGTTAAGGATCTTTTGTTCATGAACCCTTCACGGCTAGATTTCAAATAGTTGAAATAGTAAGTGAGGAGTTGGTCTGCTTAATGAATTTGATAGGGTGTGCTACCCACCCCCCCCCATTGTCTCCTGTTTAAGATTGCAGATTTCAAGGACAGATGCTAAAATGTGAGAATGACCTTAGTTAGAATTTCCCTTCAGGGAGATGCAGGGGGAGAAAGAAGTGAAATGGTCAAGGTGAAACAGGTTTCCTGGAAGGCAGGAAATCAGGGTATATAAAGGATGTGCAAACAAAGACAGGGATTCGAATAGGGAATCAGATTCCAATATGGAGATCAGATAGAGAGAGAGATTCAATGGAGGAGAGATGGGAATCAGCCATCTTGTAAAAATGTGAGCCATATGAGCTTGGCTCACATGTGGCCACCAGGGGCCTGCAGCCCTTGACTGACCTGGGCTGGCAGCATGTGTGCTAAATGCGGTTAAAAAGTTTGTAGATTTGAACTCCATGTTGGAGTTTGTTTTGATGAGTTTGACTTGTGTCTGAAAGAGGTCGTGCAAAAGTTAGACCTGAAAAGAAAGTGAACTTGACTGGGTCCGGTACCATGAAGTTCCTGCTACCTGAAAACAACAAGGAGAAGGCAGAGTGGAAGTCAAGGAGGAGCACGCCAAAGGAATGTGCCAAAAAAAGATGTCTTCAAACTCATGGAGAGGAACTCTGACTGGCTGACATTGGTGAGATAATCAGGACTGAGACTGAGAATTCTGTGAGCAATCTAGGGAAAGGACTTTGGATAATACTGAGAAAGGTTTTGGACAATGTTAAAGTAATCGAACTTTTCCTTATATGCTTCTTGTGTAGTTATTAGGATAATTAGAAAATCACTTTGTTAGAAATAAATTAGTCTGCACTGATAGTCTTGCATTGGTTTGGCATTTTGGTTGAGAAGGCTGGGGATGGTAGAAAGAACCCACAAGAGTTTAAACTGTTTCTAAGTTTTTCTTCTGCAGTTTTTGGAGCTGGGAGCGGAGAAGCAGCTGGCTGGTCTTTGCATATCAATAGTAAAGGTCATCAGTGAAAATGCTAATGAACAGTTTGCAGCCTGCTTGTAGAAAGAAGCAGGCAGATAGGTGTGTCTACTTCCAGTTGAAGGCAATTGTTAATGTAAACTGCTAGTAGCCTGCTTCAGAGAGAGAAAATCAGGCCTGTATGTGTTAAAGTCAAAGTTGAAAATTCTTTCTTTGGTTGCCCACTTTCAAATTCGCAGGTAGCCTTACAAATTCCTACCTTTAAACTTTAAGAGGGAGAGGAAACATCTTCCCTCTGGGAGATTAAACATAGTTCACACACCAGCTCCCGTCCCAATCCCACCACCTTGAGTGTAAACTGGGCTTAGTGACTGATTTCCAATTAACACCCAAAAATCCTAGCAGCAGCCACTCTAACCTGGTGAGCAGGGGGAGGCAGCACTGATGTGTCATCTCTCAATCACAGGCTTCTTCTAAGGGGTCATGAGGACAAATTGCTTCTGTGGAATTCACCCCATAACATCATAACCCATGTCTAATATGGGAGAAAGAGCAGAGAAGTCCAAACTGAGGTCCAAACAATTGACAATAAGCTCAAATAGCTCAAGGCCATAAAAGCAAAGGGTAAGTCTGAAACACTATACAAACCAGGGAGGGGTAAAGAGACACAGTGAAATATGGGGGGATCCTGGATGAACCCCAAATAGAAGAAAATACATTGATGTGAGAGCTGGTGGAATCAGGACAAAGTCTGGAATGCAAATTCTCAGCTTGGGCAATGTTCTAATAGCTCTGTAGTTGGTAAAGGATGTAAGGGAACTTTCTAGAATCACTGAATTTTTCTGTGGGTCTTCAATTATTTCCAATAACTGTTCATTAAAAAAATCAGCATGCGTATGAAACATGGCCTTTAGCAAAAAGTACTGGAGGGAATGGAGAGAAAGAAGGGCCAGGCTGGATGGTTGGTGGGAATGTTGATGTGCGCAGGCATTTTGGAAAGTCATTCTACCTTCAAACACTAAAAAATGGAAATACCATATGACTCAGAAATTCCACTTTCGATATCTGTCCAAAGAATGTGAAATCATCGACTTAAAAAGTATATGTGTGTGTGTGTTATGACATTTATGACAGCGCTATTGTTAATAACCAGAACATAGGAACAATCTAAGGTCCCACTGATAGGCGATTAGATCCAAAAGAGGTGGTCTCTTCACCCTGTGGAATCCTGTTCAACCATCAAGAGAAATAGAATGTAGCCACTTACAACAAAATGAAAGGAGTTTAAGAGAACCATGTACTGTAAAGCAAGTCAGAATGACTAAAACAAATACTGGACATTTGCATAACAAAATACCTAGAAAAAGTAGATAAATTAAGTGAGGTTCTGAGGGGAGAGTGGAAGGAGAAAGTGTGAAAGGGGTACAGGGGGTGGTGGTGGGGAAATAAAAGATAAAAGTCTTATAATATGATAAGAAGATCTCAAGTTCTGGATATTATTACAATGTCCAGATCACTTTTTGACTACATCAAACATGGAATAAACTATCTTGATATATGTCAACACAAACTAATAAACTTCCTACATTTAAAGAAGATAATGAAAAAGAAGGTGTTTGTTTACATCCATGTTCACTTTTGGTATATGTACAATCTGGTTGGAATAAATTATTTTTAAGAATATTGAGTGATAAATCCTAGCCAATTAGGCTATTTTAAAATCTTCTGGGAATTTGGGGTGATAAATAACCACTTCCACTGAACTTTCAGCTTGCTTTAGTGTTCCATTATGATTTTCTGTGGTCTTTATGCTCCTCTGATTTTGCTCTAAAATGACTTCTTTATTTTCAAGTGTGTATTAATAGAATGGTGAGACATTAAAAAGCAAATGAAAAAGTGCCCTGTGTTCAGCAGGGGGACATTGCATTAGAAAGACAGAGTCCCAAGAGTTGTGGGAATATTATTCCACTAGAAGTATATCTTGGATATTGTCTATTCATAGCTCTATTTAAAGATCTGATATACTGTGAATCCTGAGAGTCTTTTATGAAAAAGGATGACATTTTTAACTGGAAAATTTGAAATGTTTAAGAGGAAATAAATACTGGAGTGTGATTCAATCTACCTGCCTAGATTTAAGAGCATCAGATCTTATTAAAAAGTAATAATGACCATTTTCTCTTTACATTTCTCCCATCCATTATGACTCTCCCCATCAACTGTATTTCAAAGTAGCTTTGGGGATTTGTTCTCCTTTATCTGCTGGCAGGTATATGCAGGGCATAAAAACAATATTACAACTCCTTTTACAGTCATCTTAGCTGAAATCATTGAGGGTGTGAAGAGGGACCTGAAATCACAGTTTCCAGAGTGTACTTTTGCATTCCAAGGCTGTCTTCATGCTAAGGCATGTGGACATTTAATGGGTCTGACTTACACTCTAGGATAGCTGTAACACCTCACCATTGAAAGGAATGACCATCCCAGGTGTCACCTGTCACCTGTGACTTAAACCTAGGAAAGACTTTCCAAGATACTTGTCACTGTTATTTTGCTTAAGTCACCAGGGTCTGTGTCAGCAGGTCCTTTACTCCAGGACAGCTGAGCCCTCAGACCAAGAAAGTGGGGCTGGCTATTCCCCATGGGCAACTGGGGTGACTTGAAGATCTGCAAAGGACTAGCCCCCAGACAGCAGTGACCAGAACAAGCTTGTAAGAGCTGATTGCCAAACACACAGGGATTTTTTAATTTTTTTAATTTTTTTATTGATTGCGCACACACACACACATATTTACATAGTTGTCTACCCTGAGGTGCTTCCATCACCTTGTCACCTGTGACCCATCATCTTAATCTCTTGTGCCCATCCCTCGTCCAATTTTACCCCCTTCCCCTCTCTTGCTCTATGCTTCAGTTTTGAATTTTTCTCTTCCTTTTGTCTGTTTATTTTCCCTCTATCCTACACATAGGTGAAATCGTCTAGTATTTCTCTTTCTCTTTCTGGCTTACTTCTGCTAACATGATTCCTTCTAGATCCATCCATGTTATCACAAATGCATCAAATTTGTCTTTTTTAATTGTAGTGTAATGTTCCATTGTGTACATAGATCATAACTTTCTGATCCATGCATCTGTTTGGGGCATTTTGAGTTGTTTCCATGTCCTGGCTATTGTAAATAGTGCTGCAATACACATCCAAGCACCAGAGTCTTTTTGAATGAGTGTTTTTGTGTGATTTGGGTAGATTCCTAGAAGTGGGATTGCTGGATCGAATGGTAGTTACATTTTCAGTAGTTTGAGGGTCCTCCACACAGCTTTCCATGCAGGAATTTTACAAGTCAGTTGTGAAATGAAAAATTGCTTAAGAAGTCAACAATGCAAATGTATAGTTAAATAATGTTAAAGCAAAGGTAGCCAAAATACATCTGCCATCATTAACTAATATCATGCTACCCTGTCCTGTAGTTTATTTATGTCTATTCCCCATGTGAGACCTGAATACTACACAACAGTGAGCCATGTCAGCTCTGTTCCCTGTTCTACTTTCCATGTCCTCACATGGAAGACTTGAAATCAGACATGAAAGAAGACGAACGCACACACCCAGGAGTGTCATTGCAGGTACATATAAGCCAGGCCCATGTCTACAATTGGTGTCCACACAGACCAAGTATTCACCATCAGGAGAGCTTTTGTCTGGGGATAGTTCTGGTTGTCACAACTGGGGTGAGGATGGGAGCAGCTCCAGGTATTTAGTAGACAGACCTAAGGACCATGCTAAGCATCCTACAAAGCACACAGTCACACCTCAGAACAAAGGGTCACTGGACACACATGTTCTCACATAAATACAGTATCTATTGGTTGATATGTTCCCAATAATTGTGCCAGGGCTGTCCTGGGGATGTGTACAGTCCCTGGTCACTTCAGCACTGCGTGAAGCTTTAGGCTCCCGAGTGGGTGTTTGGAACATGTGATCCATTAGAGTCACTTTATTCAGAGGACCCAAGCTTCACAGAGACCCCTGCATCCTACCTCTGGACCTCAGTCTGTGACGCTTACACAGCTGACATTTATGGTAACTGTAACTTTGACCTTAGACTCTCCGGCATCCAGGATGGTGAGAAATACATTTGTATGATTTAAGCCACTTAATTCATGCTCTTTGCTGTGGCAGTCCAAGAGACCATGGCATCTATTAAAAATGATAAAGTATTTGCATTTCCCTGGTTAATAGTGTTGTTGAGACACCATCTTACACCAATAAGAATGACTCATATCAAAAAAACAGGCAACAGTTAGTGCTGACATGGATTTGGCGAGAAAGGAACACTCCTACACTTCTGGTGGTAATTAAAACTGGTCCAACCACTGTAGAAGGCTATGTGGAGGACCCTTAAAATACTGAAAATTGAACTGCCATTCCATCCAGAAATCCCACTCGTAGGAATCTCCCTAAAGACTTCAAAAACACTCATTCAAAAGGACACCTGCCCTTGGATATTTACTGCAGAGCTCTTTACAGTAGCCAAGATATGGAAAGAACCCAAATGCCCCAAAGTGGATGAATGGCTCAAAAATCTGTGGTCTATGTACATGATGGAATATTATTTATCAATCAAGAACAACAAACATGTCATTCATGGCAACATGGATGGAGCTAGAAGGAATCATATTAGCAGAAATAAGCCAGAAAGAAAAAGAAAAATACTGAATGGTCTCACTTAGATAAGGGAAACAGGGAAAACAAGAAAACAGACAAGAACAACTTAAAACTAACAGCAGAACTGAAATAGAGAGTAAGAGTGGGGGAGGGGGATGCTGGGGATGGGTTGGGCACAAAAGGCTAAGATGATGACACACAGGTGACAGGGTGGTAGGAGAACCCTGGGGCTGACAATTATGTAAATTAATTAGTTAATCAATTGATTAAAATAATAATAATCAATAAATGAACAAATTAATTTAAAAAATGATAAAACAGGTCAGATCCCCTGACAAATGTTGCTGGGTGTCCTGCTTCAGAACAGCAATTTAAATGATCCAAAGAGTTGGGACTCAAGTCACTCCTTGCATAGACATGTTTTAATGTCATCCAAGCAACTAGTCCTTTACAGACGTGGGTTAAGTTATAATTGTGGAACAGCTGTGATATAAGAACTAAGGGAGCCCTCCCATAGTGGAAATAACCACAATGTGTATCTGGTAGAAGAATTCCAGAAAAGGAATGTGATTCAGTTAACAGAAGCCAGCAAAAAAATTGCTACATCATGTCAGCCAGTCAATTTATGCAAAATAAAATCCAGTATTTGTATTTGTAAATGCTCTAAGAAAAGTCCAAAAATATTCTGTTTGTGTCCTTTTGCATTGTTCAAACTGTCACTGTGCCTTGGGTGCAATCTGGAGGTTTCTATACCATGTGGACATTTCATAAAGGGATTTTTCTGAAACTGGACATTTCATGCCGATGCCAAAAGACATACTGGTTCTCCTGACTGGAAGAAATGTTAAATTGATGTCTCAATGGATTTTAAAATATCGTAGCTGATTGTGTTGGCAACAGAAGTGCAACATTAGGTCTCTATTTCTTAGAAGGGGATTAAAACTTGAACAAACAGGTCCATGGAAATCGAATGTAACTGAGAAACTAGCTTCATGCTATCTTTTACTGGTGTATCAGAAAAGTCAAGTTTGGCAAAAAGATAAGAGTTTGTGTAGTGTTGTATTTATTGCTTTTCCTCTGACAAGAACAATCGCATTCTTCCATGTGATCCCAAGCTTCATTAGCTTTGATTTTCTTCATTCATCTCCAATCGTTATATTGATTATTGTGGCTTAATCCAGTCGAGGTAGTCTCTTTTTGGAAAAATGTCCCTAATATGCCATGTGGCCAAGTATAAGACTGTAAAATTCACTTCTGATTCAACAGCTGTTGTGTAGGGTGAGCTACATAAACAAAGGTGATGAGGACAAACACTCCCCATGCACCTCAACTGCTCACACAGACACAACCCAAGCAGAGACATCACATATTAAGAATGGTGAGACATCCATGCTGGAGAGAAAGGGACACTCTTACAACACTGGTGGGAGTGCAAACTGATCTGGCCATTGTGGAAAGCTGTGTGTGAGACCTTCAAACTACTGAACTACCAATCAATCCATCAATACCCCTTCTGGCAACCTACTCAAAGATTACAAAAACACTAATCCAAAAAGACACCTGTACCTGGATGTTTATTGCAGCACCATTTACAAGAGCCAGGATGTGGAAGCAACCCAAATGCCCTCAAGACAAATGGATCAGAAAGTTGTAGTCTATGAACACAGTGGAATATTATTCATCAGTCAAAGAAGACAAATTTACATTATTTGCAGCAACATGGATGGAGCTAGAAGGAAACATCTAGCAGAAATAAGCAGAAAGAAAAAGAAAAACATGGGATGATCTCACTTATATGTGGGATACAGGAAAAATAAACAAACAGACAAGAAAATTTTAAAACTCTCAGAAATACTGAAGCATAGAGCATGGGGTGAGGGGAGGGGCGCCAAAGACTAAGATGATGGTTCACAGGTGCTAAGGTGGTAGGAGAACCCCAGGGGTAGATAACAATGTCAAATAAAACAAATAATAAAAAATGAATTAAAAAAAAGAAAGGCAAGACAATCATTGCTCCCCCGAAGTCTCTATTTAGCAACCAAAGACTCTCCCTGTTCAGTGAGAGAACATTTCTCATCACCAAATGGGATTACTCCACATCAGCGACACTCCACAGCAGAAAGGCTGCATCAGACCCCTGCCACAGCTGAATTAATTCTTTTAATATTCAAATTTGAATTTTCATTACACAGAGTCAGGCTTCACAATAGAGACCTTGCCCTCTTCAGCACGTGCCTACCCATTCCTTTCAAAGCACTCAGCTCCCTATAACTTCAGACACTGTTTCAAGTTTAATATCCTTGGAAAATTACTGGAATGAGCAAGACCAGACATCAATTTCTCCCTAAAAGGCTGGATTTTGAAGCCACCATTATTTTGTAGATATTTATACGCCCGGTTCATCCAGCAGATAATAGATACAAGGTTGAAATACAAATCAAACACCTTTGTTTTACTTTCTACTTATCTATCCTGAATATAGATACCTCCTTACATAACACGTTGGCCATGAGGCTTTTAAAGACAAGATTAAAAATTCTATTATTTTAAAGGACATTCGATCTTAAAAGATGGAACGTGATGTATGAACCTGGGGACAGACTGTAGGAATCTTATCAACCCCCATTTGCATGTGTTGCTTCTGAAACTCAAAGCAGGGCTGTTACTGGCTGTCAATCAGAGGTATTTAGGCAATCTCTAATATGACCATTGAAAGCTGCCAGGGCCTGTGAAAAATGCAGGAGCAATACAAACAAACAGCATCTACTTGCAAAGAATTGATAAGTCGGTTACAAGATAAGACAAATAAAATCGTCAAAAAATAAAATTGCCTATCAGGCTATCTGTGCTGAGTCCATCACAGGTTGGTACAGCTCACAAGGGTTCTGAAGTGGCACAGAATAGGTGGAGGTAGTAAGAAATAATAAAAGGAGATTATATAAATAATCTTACATTAACCAAATCAACGGATAAACTGCCTTCTTCAAGCCTGTAGGAGCAATTCACAAGAATTTCTAATCCCTACTATTTCAATCTTATACCACTTCCTCTGGGATCCAGCCCCTTTGTATGATAATATTGGGGTAAAAGAGATCACCCCCCACCCCCCACCCCACCCCATACCACTTCATTTTTAAGTTGGTAGAATGATCAAATTACTGTCAAGAAGATAATTAGGATGAAAACAAACAAACTTAGTTGAACTTAATTGTATACATTTGAAAATCCAGACAGACATCAATTCCTAAGAGCAAGCAGTAAAGTAGGGATATATATCCTGAGATGGAAAATGGGGTAACCTGAGGCTTCAAAGAGAATGGAGGGGCCCGTATGACAAGGACAGAGTGATTCCTACAATGCAGACCGGATGTTCTATCATTAGGTGTTTGTCCTGCAGAGAGAAATGTTCTCCAATAGAAAGGCCATTTCTGTCACTAACCCTAATTCTAGGGAACACCCTCTCCCCAATTTTTTTTCTTCTGATAGATAAAAAAAAATGGCAAATATTTCTTAGGAGTCTGAAAGATCTCCATTGACCTAGTCCAAAGTAACCCACATGCCAGAATGGTATGTCTTTGGGGAGCCTGTGCTAAGCACTTGCGGAGGCCTTTCCTTCAATAAAAAAAGGAGCCACAATGATGTCCTTCAGGATCTTGTTTTTGATTGTGTTAGTTCAGCAACTCAGAAAGCCCATTGAAATGCTAAATTTTCTAAACCGCTTAGAACCCGGACTGAGTTGCTCTAAGAGGAATAAGAGCACATGGAGAGTTACTTGGAAGCAATTAGTTGAAGCAACAGAAATAAAACCGATTAGACTTGGAAATCATTACAAATGCGTGGCCACCAGAGACTGGGGAGGGAAGTTGCTAGAAAATCTAGAGTTGCCTGCTCTTCACTGCAAATCTTTCTGAATATAAGAGACTCTTAAGATTAACATTAAGCCTTTGTAACATTAGCCTCCTGCAGCTGTAAATCATTAAAACGCCACAGCTATGCTAAGGATGACACAAGGATACACCACAGGGTAATGCAGGCGACAGGAGGCAAGGTCGGAGAGAGAGGAAGAAAACCAACATTTATTGAGGAGGAACTTCTCTAGGTGGAAAGCCACGAGGGAGGCAGATGTGGGGCTTTGTTTACTGCATCCATCCATGGTGTGAGGTACCAAAGACATCCCATTCACAGATAAGAAAAGTGCCTCTTGGAGAAGCTGAGCTCACATACCAAAGCGGTCAGCCTATGCTGACCAGCCTATCCAGCCCAGGAGCTGGATGGACATGCAATTAGGGAATAAACCAGCATCTGGGATGATGAGGAAGGTGATGTTGGAGGGTGTGTAGGGGGAAGGATGACAGCTACTGACAGCCAGGGACTGTTCGGAGTACCGCAGACTCAAGCAATCCCCAGCCTCAGCCTCCCATGTAGCTGGGATTACAGACACACGCCACCATGCCTGGGTATTTTTTCTTTTTAAACTAGGCCTCACTATGTTGCCCCGGGGCGGGTCTTGAACCCACAGACACATGCAATTCCTAGTCTTGGCCTCCCTTCCGAGGCTGGGATTAAAGGCGCATGCCAATGCGCCAGGTCCTAATGTAGGCCTGGATTTATTCTCTGGGAATGTGAAGGGCTTTATCAAGAAGGATACTGGCTCAAAAATACCCAATTTTCTCATGTGTCTGCCAGTCACCCTCTCAGAGCAGACACCTTTACAGTTCTTCTTGGCTCATCGCCCCATCTATCTCCCTTGTTTCAGTCTCTTCTCTACAATCTCCACATCTTTCCCTCCACCTCCTATATATTTCCCCACTCTTAACTCTTCCTTTGTCCTTCTCTCCCCTGTATCTCTTTCTCCTTTTCCTTGCTCTACCGAATTTTCTGTGTGTGTCTGTTCCTCTCTATTTACCCGTTTGCTCCTTTTCTCTTTTCTCTTCTAAACAAATGAGAACCCTCTCCTTCTGGGCATTATTAAACATGGGTGAGAACAACAGAAGAATAAAGTCAAGATACCTGAAATGATTTTACTATCTACCTACAATAAGGTTTAGGGGAGGAAAACTAATTTTCCCTCTACTTTCTAGGTTCTGGACTGAGATATTGGCTGTAATTAAAAAACAAACAAACACAAAAAACAGATTAAACAAAGTCCAATACCTCCTGTATAAAGGAAAAATGAGTAATTCAACATAATGGCCCCAGCCACAGTATTAAATACCATCATCAAGGACAAAAGAAGATATTGGGGAGCTGGTAGCTGTGACTGGAGGGTGTCAGGCAGAGTGCAGTGCATGAGGGTGTTGTGGATGGAATGAAGTCACTGCTTTTTGTATCCATAATTTGAGATTTGATCATCCTCCACTCTCTGGTACAGAGAGGTAGATGGCCTTACAGGTGGAAATTTCCCTCCCTCATATAAATGTCACACAGGCAACTTGGTGGTAGGTGAACTTAGGGGAAGGAAGGAAGAAAGGAAGGAAGAAAGGAGGGAAGGAAGGGAGAAAGGGAAGGAGAGAGGGAGGGAGGGAGGGTAGGAGGGAGGGAGGGGAACTTCTGCAGGTTTTCTGAGCTTTCCCTGCATCCCATATAATACTAAATAATCCTATATCAAAGGGGCATATTTTGGGGTGGAATCTGCTCCCCTTCAAAGGGCATGTCACATGCGGTTACTTATTCCAGGCTCTCTTAGGCTCCATTCTCTCATCTCTCATACCACAGAGGGAAAGAAGAATTTGGGGGAAAACAAAAATCACTGGCATTACTTAGAAAATAAGTAAGGTTGAAGGTTGAATAGTCTACAACTTTGACAAAGAAATAATGAATGAAACAGACTGCACATCTCAGTCAAGTTTCCTCATTTCTCTTATGTGTACCCTGAGAATCATTTGAACTCTTCAGGACCAGAAAGTAAAAATTGTACAGTTCTGATTTTAAACTTTTTCAGGTCAAACACCCTAAACAAATATGCAACTTTGCAATTCATTAAGAGGAGACAATTTGGAAAGATAAGCTAGTTTTACATAATGTGTTTAATTACATATGCAAGTTTTATTTGTTTGTGCCATGATAGAAATCTTTTTTTTCAAAGAAACAAATTAAAAGGGAACCATCATTTGCATTATATCTAATTTCTGGGTTTTAATCTATTGTTATCTAAGAGCTAATATTTCCAATTCTCATCTTTAATTCAAACAGGCAGGCAAAGTCCTTGCTTTCAAAGCATCTTCCAAGACTAAGAAACATCCCTGAAAATATCAGATCAATTATAGAATAGTCTGATGAGATGCCATTTGAATTGCATCACAATCTACCACAGGTTATTTTGGGGAAAGCAGTTGTAGCAGCTTTGGAAGTGAATTGGAGTCGCTAAAGATTGACACCATTTGAAAATCAGCCTGTGGTCTTTTTGAAGCTCAGGATGAGAACTTTTAGTCTTTTTTGGAAGCATATAGGTTCTTAGATGTTCCCTCATTTGCATTCATCAAGCTAACCAGAGAGATCAGGACTCCATGACAAAGATTCTCAAATAGAAAGTCAACTCTTTTTTTGACCATAGTTAAAACCTTTTTATAAGCAAGGAACCACTGAACAGCATCTATGGGAAAGTTCCACCTATAGCCCAAGTCTTAAAAAAAAAATGTTGAGAGGTTTCTTTGCAGCTATTGGGGGGTTATAACTTGAATGTGGGAGTTATGTCTGCTTTTCTCCCACTCTTTTTTTCTGAGTCTCCATTCCTTTTCTGAGTCTCCATTCCTGATGGAAAGTAGGGCCTCCCCGGGCACCCACAGACCACTGAGAGTGTCCAAGCGGTGTCTCACTCTGTGCACACTCACCTGCCTCAACCTCCCTACAGCAGCCCCAATAAAGGCTGGATTCTAGCCTGGCTCCTAAACCTGGGCTTCCACTGTGCCCCCCTTGCCCTATGGTGACTGCCTGTCTGAACTTATGACGAGACTAAGTCATTTTCCTGAGTCTTTCACTGCCATTCCTCTTCTGGTGGCAGCACCTGAGTGAGCCTCCCCTAAAGGAACAGAGAACCACAAGTCACTCGGATCACGTGATCTGGAGATGAGGTTGAGCGCACACCTCATGCTGCCAATGGGCAGATCACAGCTTGGCCAGGGTCATGGCAAGTGGCTAAATAGGAAGGAAATTCCATAGACAGGGAGGGAGAGTCACATGAGATGAAGCTATGTGAGCCCTGAAGAGAACTCAGCCTGGATGGTTCAAGTGACATGTTGATAGTGACGGTCCCTGTGGGCAACATGGGTTTAGTCAGTTCTCTGAGTGTCTCTCAACCAAATCTGACTATTGGACTTCTGTGATCACCTTGGTATTTTCCACTTTTTGCAGAAAGCCTGATAAGCCTGTTTGGCTAAGGGGCTCCCATTTCTGGATGTGTAATGAGGCCCATCCTCCACCTGCCCTGGTGATGTCTGATCACCCCAACCTTCCTTCATCAAGAATCAGAATTGACCTTCCAACAGGGTCACTTTAGTCAGACTATCCCCCTTCCCCTGAAGTTTCCTCTTAGGCATTTGACATGCCCTGACTCTCCCCCTGCTTCTTGGCAATAAATACTGTGCTAAGATAAGTCCAACCTCTCTTCACAACCTCAGAACCCTCAGGGGAGACCCAAACACCCATCTCAGTGGTTGCCTTGTATCGTGTCTTACTTCTTCTCATTGACAAAGGTCATGGGCATGTTTTCATTAAGATATCCAGTAATTCTCCCCTTTACTGGAGCCATTTTGAGTTGTGTTGATACCACTGGCAACTCTAATGAATATTTCATAATGTATTCAATGATGAGATGCTGCACTCTCAATTTATTTTAGGGCCCAGTTGGGAAGAGTGACAAGATCACTAAAATATGGTCCCTAGATGGGGACACAGGTAAACCAATTCTTGCATTTAAAGTGGTAAAAGCTGCTCATATAGATTGATATCAAGAGGAACTAGGAAAATCGGGTTTTCCTCATATTCAGCATGTTAGTTCTCTGAAGTAAAGAGGTAAGATCAAAACCCCAACAACCCTACTCTATAGAATGACCACCAACACCAGGCTAGAGTGTTTCCTTAAGCCCATTTTATCTCTGCTCATTTGGGGCCAAGATCACACCATCTGGCACAGACTCCTGCTATGTGTGGAGTACAGGTGTCTCCAGCAGTTCTCTTAAATTCCTTTTCATTTCCTCCTCACAGTCCTTTGACAGATGCTGTGTACCACTGAAAGTTCTCAAAGACAGGAAGAATCATGAATCTCAAAGGTATAAAATAAACCGGCCTTACAAATTATGTCTAATATTGCTGACACTATGACCAGTTCAATGGAACCGAGAAAGCACCAACATGTCTGAAGCAAAATGCTGCAGTGAGTGATGAGATGGGCATCTGAGCCAGCTTTGACTTTTTATTTTAATTTTTGGGGAGAAGATGGAGAGCAACGTGTATTTACAAGTCTATGTTGGGAATTCTTTCTCAGTGCATGGGCATTTGGAACACACGCAGTTGTACCACAGTTCATAGAAATCTGAATTAAATGACCCAAAAGGGATGTGCAGCCATGTGGTGTGCAGTCTCCCTCAAAGCGTGCATCTGTCCGATAGCATCTAGTTGGTGAGCGAAGGGAACTTTGATGAGAACAGGAAAATTTTTCCTTTTCTGAGTGCTTATGTTTGGCCAGGGCCTTTCCTGGACACTTGACAAGACTGGTTTTGTTGAGTCTATAGAGCTGTCCTTAGGAAGAGAAACACCATTTCCAGATGATGGGAATGGGGTTTAAAAAGCTCAAAGACTATTTTCCGTATTTCTAATGACCCTCCATTCTCTTTTCCATAAGACGCTCGCCCAGTCTGCACCCCCCAACAATATACAAGGGCTCATTGCTCCCCGTATCCGATACAAAATGGACTACGACTCACTTCTACAAAAGGATGGACTCCTGCCATTTGCGATGATGTGGTAGAGCTGGAGAGGAAAATCTAAGTCACTCAAAAGGAGAAAAACAGGCACCAGCTGGTCTCTTACATGTGGAATATGAAGAAAGAAAACTAAGGGTCAGATAGAACCAAAACGATTGTAAACCCTTGAAATTTGGCTGCAGAACTGATAGACTCAGCAGGGGAGGATGGTAGGGTGGGAGTGGGGGTAGGGCTCCATCAGCATATGATGGTACACTGGTGGGGGACAAGATATAAAAACATGCATTTGTAGAGTTTTAAGCATCTATCTCCCAGAGCAGATACGATGATGCAAGACAACATTACCTCAGTAAATAGAATGGGGGGTGGGGGGGAGAAAGCTAATGATTGCAGAGTAATAAAGGTTAATGTAGGGTAATTGAGATTCTCAGGGTTTTTGCACTTCTGCCATTAGCTTCTAGGACCAGCAACTGCGGTCCTGCATGCACCCCCCCCCCGTTGCGCATGCCTGGTCTGGTGAGTATGTGGAAGTGGGCATGGAAGTGGGCCTGAGAGGCAACCCCAAGGGGCAACATCACCCTGGGGGAGGGGTGGAGAGAGCATGTGAGGACTCTAAAAAGAAAAAAAAATGCAAGTGGCTGTTTGTGGTACGTGGAAGCAGGTAGAGAGATGGATCCTCAGATAAGAGGAACACTGCCTCTCTTTCTAGCCCCCTCTGGCACATGAGAGGGTGGGTAACAGCACGCCTCTGCCCTGTCACCCAGCTTCCTAACCTCTTTGGACTGTCCCAAGAGGCATAGGACCTATTAGTGATGACTGTTGCCCCCAAAGGTAAATTCTCCTGTTACTATGCATCCCTGCATCCTCCCTGCTGTGTGTCACCTACGCTTTGCTCTTTCCTCATGACATCATTGTAATAGTTCCTTGCTGGGGTATATAAGGGGCTTCACAAGTTCATTCAAGTTGCACCTGGACATGCTTCCCAGGATCTCCATTCTGTAGGCTAGCCTCACAGATTGCTATCAGTCTCTCCCATCTCATTTCTTCTTCATTCCACACGTGACTCACAACAGCTGTTTCTATGCTGTTTATTATTAAAAGCTCTTAAAAAGATCATTTCAGGAGCTCCAACACTCTCCACCTGCTACCACCGATGATGAACTTGGTTGGATTGAGTTGATTACACTACGGTCAGTATTGGGAACTGAACCCAGAATCCTGCAGTGCTTGGCCTGGGATTAACCAGACAGGCTGCATGTAGGAGGCGGGCATTTGGCCAAGAACCCACGGTGTTCGAATAATGTCGCTGTCCTGTGCTGCTTCATTTCCTTACACTAAGTGCAGGCGCCCCTGAAAGAGTGATCCCACTTTGAAACTGTGGTCTGAACCACAAGACCATCCAAACATGGACACACCACATATCAGCCAAAAATCAGAAACCCAGCCCAAACCAGCAACTAGTCTCAGCCAGGAGGTGGGGTGCATGCTGATGAGATGATGAGTCCAAAGATTGAGACGAATATATTTGTGCCTTTCCCTTTCCACCACCTCCACATCTCCTGGAGAACACAGCTCTGCACTCTAGTATGAAAATAACAGCAACACATGCCAACCGATGCTCCAGGCAAGTAGGCTTCCAGCATGCCCCTGTCACAGCCAAATCCAGCAGAACCAAGATCCATGTTCTCATTTATGGCAGGCAGCGGTGGCGTCTGACTTCCACTTGGCTTTGACTTTGAGAAAGCCTCTGGGAGCAAACATACATCATTTCCCTAAGCAGGCCCAGAAAGGTAGCTTAGCAAACTAAAGACCGGACTTAATGGATTAAGCACCTGTTTAAGGAGACTTAAATCTGACTTAATGATATCAAGCATCCCAGGGGCCACTGATTCAAATTCTGACAAAAACTATTGTTCTTCATTAAAAAATGCCAGCACATTTGCATTGTTCTGCAGCTTGTTGGTAAGCATCAGAAAATGATCATCATGTCTCCTCTTCACAAGATGTGTGACAGGTGATGAGTCTGTCATTTAGTGACACATACCTAGTAACAGAGCAGTTTCCCCAGGGAGAATCCTTTTAACCCCACCCTGTATTCTAGCTCCTGATCTCCTGTTCTAAAGTGACAACTTCAAAAGCACTGATCTCTCTCTCTCCCGCTCCTCCTCCCCCCTCCTCCCTCTCCCTCCCTCAGATCTTTGCTCAGATATCCTCCTGTCAACCAAGCCTTACTTCAAATCTTCCGGTTTCAATCTGCCCCATCTCATACCCTTGTGTTCCCCCAGCTTTGTGCATCTTCCTTGCTTTCACAACCATCTAAGATGCTACTTCTAAGAGGCACTTCAAGTCTGTTTGCCACGAGTTGAGACTCAGGGAAGGCCAGGGCTGCCTCTGCTTTCCGCCCTGTCCCAGGACACAGGACACAGGCTAGCAGGAGGAGGTCCAGTGTCTTCTCACTGATTGAATGACTGTGTCTCAGTATATGGTGGCATTCTTCTTAGACATATAAATACCGCTCACCTCTGCTCCTGCCCATGGAACCATCCCTGTCTCACCCTGGTGTTTGTGAGCTTCCAAAACCCACAGCCCTGGTTGAAACATCTTTCCATCTTATGCCCTTTATTCACTCGATTGATGCACACTGCCTGTTCACTCACATTTTCAAAGAGGGAAATCTGATTGGTCACTGATCAGCCAATGGGTTCGCTAGCTTGGGGTCACATGGCTATTCCCTTTAGGTCTAAGAATAAGTACATCTTCAATAAATCATATCAGTTTGAAGGGAATCTCTGGACTCTCTCCATTTCCCCCAGGGACAGAGAGCATCCTTATTAGACCCAGCTATCAGGCCAGACAGTCACCCAACAACTAGAACTTCAAACAGTCAGAAATTCGGCACCCATGGCCAAGTACCAACAAAACCTGCTGTGTGGTCCACTTGTTTAGAGGCCCTCACTGTCTCTATTCTTACATTTACCATATAAATAAATCTTCAAGGTTCACTATCTGTCTATCTGTGAACCCTCTGCTAGTTGCTGTAGACACTGGCTTTCTGAAGTTCATGCCCTTTTAGAAGACACAGTAGTGACCTTCCTTTATAGCCCAGCAGAAATCAATGAGCCATGGAAACACACAAGTTAATTTAAAATCAGCTGAGGGGCATGGGGGGGGGGGGATGTAGAGTAGAGGTCTTAGCCAGAAAAAAACTAAGTTAACTGGATACAGAAATAATAAACATATAGGTGTCAATCATGCAAAAAAGAGGACCACAAAGAAGACTTCAGGCCATGAAACCATGAGAAATGCCCAGATCCTAGAGGAGGCATGAACCTGTGCTTTGGGGAAACCAGAAGTTCCCTCCCGCAGCCAGGAAGAGCACATGGGGTCATGTGCCAAGAAAGCAGCCAAATGTCTGGTGTCTACAGAGTTTCTGAGCTGACTAGAAACACCTGGGTTTTGTTCTGAGTGACATGAAGGGACAAGAAGTTTTAATCAGATCAGTCACCATCTCACCACCTGCTGCCTCTGCACTGAGCATCAGCTCCGTGCCAGGCTCTGCATTCATATGTGTTCCTAGTATCAGGACATGCTTGGTACCCTGGTGAAGTCAAACCCAGCTTCCTCCTGGTGGTGTGGGAAGTTTCAGCACTTAGCCCAAGGAATGCTGGCTGGCATTGGGGCAGATGTGGGTTTCAATTCTCCTTCTTATATGAGCTTGGAAACATGACCCTACTGCTGAGTGCAACTTCCTTCATCATTGAAATGAGGACATATAAGCTTTCCTCTCTGTTACCATGCTCATTAAATTAGATAATCTCTGCTGAGAATAGCACAAATAGAGTCTTATTGATATTGGGTCCAAAGGGGGCAGAAGCCTCTAACCAACAAGCCACATGTCCGCATCACTCGCACATAGCAGTTGCCAGACAAAACGCAGTTTAACAACAGGGTTTATTTACAAGAAAGTATTAACAGGGAAAACAAAAAGTCCTTAAAGTCACAAGTGGCAGTTATGTGATTCAAGTTGCCATTTTTAGTCCCCAAGGTCCCAAAGACACAAGTCCAAGATGGTGCTCTTTGCCACTCGACACCTGAGGCAGGCACTCTGCCAAGTCCAGTCTTTCTTCAGCATCTTCCTTTGCTTTTTCTCTAGTGTTCCAAGCTGCTCCAATTCCCCAAGGCTCTTCAAATTTCTTCCACAACTGCTGATGCACAAATCAACTTTCTGCATCCCTGGCCATCTCTAGGTACCAGCCCACTATGCCACCTTGCTGTGCGGTACCACACTATCCACACTGGCTGCTCTTCTACCAGTCACTATGGCTCCTTGCCACCACCAGCTCACTCTTCAGGAGATTTCCCCTTGGCCAGGCCACGTGGGCCTGTTCTCTCAGTCTACCATTCTGGTCTCTTTCTTTTCCTTTTTTACTCCTTCCTTTAACCTGTCTTTTAGCACTTCTCACTTCTTCTCACTCATCTGTCTCTCAGACCCTACCCACCAGGGTATTTTGGGACCAATACAATTTTCAACAGTGTCACTGCCCTATTTCATTATCAATGCAATATCAGTTGACCTACATTATTTTCGAGAACCGTGGTGGTCTTCATGTACTAGCACAACCAAAACAACTGTTGGAGTCATTAGTTTTGTAGTAAGAGTAGATAAGAATAAATGAGGTTGTAGTTATTTTCACAAAACAGCATCTCTGTGTGCAGAGCAAATTCTCAATAATCAAAAGTATATTCAAAAACATGCATTCAAATCATAAAAATATCCTTAACCTGAGTTTGATTGATACATGGTGATTGAGCATTATTAGTTAATCCATGCAATTCATGAGTCCTTTTTCAATGGAATTCAAAGAAATCAAAGACATTCTTCCTGATGGTTCCATCTTGTATTCTGTTGGTTATCAATCCTTCCAGAGAGAAGCCTTACTTTGTTGTAAACAACCACCTCCATTCCTGCTAGTGTGGATGCAGAGAAACATGGCAGAAGGCTTCTCTAACCCAACCAGCAGGAGCTCGATAGAACTCAATTATGTTCAGCCCACCCAAACCCCACCAATGATTGTTTTGCATTCAGTTAATTCAGCACTTCCTACTTCAGCATAACTCCCCACTGCCTCGTTTAGGACGCCAGCTGTATTACTGCCCAAGCACATTAGCTTAATGACAGTTTCTATGAAAAACTGAATGATTTCTAGATGGCCTAAGGGTATTAGGTGTCTCTGAAATTCAACCATTCATTCACCCATTCATGCCCCAGAATGATCAGGGTGAATGTGTCTAACTTCAGTAGCACCAAAAGCCAACCCTAACACCGGTTCATGAGCACAGGTAGAGCACCAGAAAGGCGATCTCAACAGACCCAGTGAGGAGTGAGGAAAGTGAGGCACACAAATCAGGGAAGGGGAAAAATAAAGCACAAAGTTCCAGCCTCAGGCATGTGGTCAGAACTTCTCAGAGACCCAGAGTCAAGGAGAACATGCTTTCAGATCCATCACGAGGGGCTGGAGAGTCTGGTGATAGGAATCCCCTGTCTTCTGTTCCCTCCCTGTTGGCTGATGGTGGTCCCAAGGACAGAGACTTCACTGCAATTGCTGCCTGTACCTGCTTCTGGCCCAGCAAGCTCCCAGGAGGCGGGAGAAGCCAGAAGAGGCATCAGGGGTTACAGTGGCTGATGGGAGGAGGTCAACTTTCAGCACGTCTCACTGCAGCTTCCCAGTGACGTCAGATGATAAGGGGATTTAAAGCCCCCAGAGCAACAACTCTGAGGAGCGAATGAATTTACAACATGTGTTCATGCTTGAAGCAATGGCTGGCAGGGAGGGAAACTCTATAGTCTTAGACTATTAGACCTACGCTAGACACCTACAGAGAATCTACAAAGATCTACAAAGAATGTGATCTTGTTCCTGCCCTACAGAAGTGTCAAGGTGTCCTCACTTTTGAATGGAAAGATGAGCCCTCAAAACAATATCCACATATTGGTATCTTCGCTGTAATTCTCAAAGGTTACTCTTATAACTGAGGATTCTTTGGAAGCCCAACTAAATTTTAATTTTAACTTCTTCTTGTGCAATAAAGTCAAAACTCAAATGAAGATGAGAAAACAAAAGATGGCATGCTTTTTGCTTCCTGTGCATCAAGAAAAAAAAAACATAAAGAATATCTGAACTTTCAGAACTTGTTCCCTAACGACAGTGTTTCAAGATGCAAACGTTCCATCTTTAGGGATTAAACATGAGTGAATGAGTCCCTGGGAAATATGCTCTAAATGTCTCCTATAGAAACACATTTCTGTAATTCCTTTGTGCATTATCTCTAGCTTCGTAACCCTGGAAATATGATGGGGAAGAGAAAGCAAAACAAACACACAAAATATTCACTTCTAACTAACACGTGCTGTCTATTCACAGGGCTTATATCTGATCAGAATTAATGTGGCAGATAGAGCCAAATGAATAGTGGCGGCTACCTTCCTGGAATCATTTCAGGGTTTTCGGTATCTCTAGTCACATATCAGGAGTAAAATGGAAACACACACAGAATCGTCATTTATGAAAAGGGATGATTTGAGAAAGTCACACCAGCAGGTCTAGCAGGCAGACCTACAGTCCCTGCATTTATTCACAGTGCTTTCTGGATAAAACATTTGCTGCCAAGAGCTTTGCAAACTCCCCAGCAAAACTGCCCTGGTCCATTAGCCTTTAGCGGCCTTCCAAGGCAATTTCCCCCCCCCCAAAAAAAAGGGAGCAGTGGTCTCTTCTAGCCTCCGATTATGTCCATAGCCCCCTTTACCTCAAGAAAACCCAGCTCTCCAGGTTGAGCTGTTCCTTAGAGGTCTTGTTCAGACTTGCTGATAATGACAATGCTACCTTCCCATCTTCTAGAAAACATTCAATATCCAGTTCCTTGTGATTCGGATCTGTCAAGTATGTTCTTGGTTTCCCATATTTTGTTGCTCCCTAGCTGTCTTCTAAGTAACAACCTGTAAGTTATCTGATGAGAATGAAAACACTGGTTTGAGTAATTGGCCTCTTGTGAAGTTAGATACTACTGTGCACCGATTTATTCTTTAGGAATGACTGAAAAGGGTGGAACAACCTATGTGTGAACCAAGATGGAAGTTTATAAGATTATTATTCTCATGAATGAATCAAGAGTTGAAGTTTTTTTTTTAATTATTTACTATATTATTTTATTTTTCATTGTGTTCTACCCTGGAGTTCTCCCACCCTCCTATCACCCTTGAACCATCATCCCAGTTTTCTGTGTCCTTCCCTGCCCCAATGTGACCCTCTATACTTAATTTTGCTAAAAAGTAGTTTTAAATCTCCCTGTCTGTTAGATTGTTTTCCCTGTATCCCTCATATAAGTGAGATATCCAGTATTTCTCTTTTCCTTTCTGGTTTATTTCTGCCAGCATGATCCCCTCGCTCCATCCATGTTGCCATGAATGATATGTTTGTCCTCTTTGACTGATGAACAATATTTCATTGTGTACATAGACCACAACTTTCTGAGTCATTAGTCTATTCTGGGGTATTTAGGTCACTTCCATATCCTGGCTACTGTAAATAGCACTGCAATAAACATCAGGGTACAGGTGTCTTTTTTGGATTAGAGTTTCTGTAACCTTTGGGTAGATTCCCAGTAGTGGGATTGCTGGATTGAATGGTAGTTCCACTTTTAATAGTTTGAGGGTGCTCCACACAGCTTTCCACAGTGACTGGACCAGATTGCATTCCCACCAGCAGTGTAAGAGTGTCCTTCTCTCTCCACATCCATGCCAGCACTTGCTGTTGCTAGTTTTGTTGTTGTTGTTGTTGGTATAGGATAGGCCATTTTTACTGGAAGGGAGGCATCTTAAGTTTTCAAATAAAGTCTTAAATGAAATAGGGATTAAATTAAATGTCACACTTGCTGCTAGGAATGCCCTATATTGAAATTAAAAAACCACATCCTCCAATTATTTTTGTCAGTCTGTAACAAAGAGACATCATTTATAGCTTGTGATGAGCAAATCTTAGCTTTTCTTTGTTGCTGTCTTAAGTTTAAATCAAGAAACATCAGAATATAAACTAGTCCAAATGTTCTTACTTCATTTGTATTGGAAATATGCTACTCACCTTTCCAGTTAGATATATTCTAAGCATTTCTACCTCTCACTGCACTCCCCCTCCTCTCTCATCCAATTCAACAGGGAGAACGGAGAGTTAGTGCTTCTGACAAGTAGGTCTTTGCTGAACAATTACTGTTTGGACAAACTCTCCTGTGACAAAGTTATTTGAACATACCTCATAGAGATATCATTTTATATATCAACAACCCAGAAAGAATAGATATTTTACCATCCTTCATCTAGTATAATTGCTTTAGAGTACTTATCTCTACATGTCATAGAGTCGCTGTTAAGATTTTGGATGGATGTTTAGATAGATTTAGAAATATCTGAAATTTAGAAATAAAGATATTTCATTCTAACTCCCCACTGCTTGTACATGAAGACATGGATAGCAGTTTTCTCACTTTCCAATATCTGGCAAAGTTGCTTTTGAACAATATTAGTTTAATGAGAGCTAACTGAAAGGTTGCTGGGCTCTAGATACACTTGGGTAAAAGGCTCCATAACCACAGATAACTCATCTCTGCTTTTATCTTTCTTTTGTCAAATCAAAGTCATACTTTTACTTCCTCATAGTGTTGTTTTGAGAAATACATGAGCTATTAGAGGTTAAAAACTTAAAATAGCACCTGGCATATAGTAAGACTTAATAGCTATTAGTTATTGATATCAGACTTTCATTATTTCCTTCTGAATATTTATCTCCCTCATTCCATTAACAGCCCCTCCCATATCCTCTTGCAATCTTTGAGTTTCAAGTAGAGCTGCTAGCCTAACTCTTCCTGCAGCTTCAGAGCCCACCATACCCCAAATGTGCCAAGTGTATGGCTTGTACCCACAAGCCCAGGGGTAGTTTGGGTCAATGTGGGCCAACTTATTCTAATAAGTGTTCTTGGAGCAATGTGGGGACACAGAACCTCACCCTAAAGAGGAAATCGGAGACAAGAAGTGCTAGTTTGCCACATTCACACTGAAAATAAGACAGGAGGTGGATTCTACCTGAGCAAATTGTCAAGGAGGGAGAGCTGATCAGTTTTAGAGATGAGTTATTTAAAGATCTTTGTAGGAGAACATCCCATCTGAGAGCCTCAAAGCCTGGAGGCAGAAATTTACACTGTTTCTTGGGATAATGTCATTTTATTTTTAAGTGTTTTAAAGGGGTTTCTAGAAGTCTCGGAGCTTAAAGAAGTGTATTAGTTGGAGAGACCGTTTTCAGAAGAGGCAGAGAAAGCGAAGAGAGACAGCATTCCCCATGGTGCCTCCTCTTCTGGCCTCTGGAGTCCCTTGTTGTTTGCTTGCTTCTTAAATAGCGTTCATTTGTTCTCACTGTTTGGTTAAGATACAAGTCAGCAGGATGGAGAGGAAAAGGAAGGGGCTTGGGAAAGCTGCTCCTCCCATGAGAATCTTTATCAGAATTTCCAGCTACATTTAGTGGGAATGCTCCCTACAGATACAGCAGGGGACAGCTAAGGATTCCTGAGCTTATCCTATATCCCAGCTCAAGAAACACCTCTCACCATCCTCCTCAGTCATGGACACTCAAACCTCTAGCCTCACCTGTGCTTTTCATATAACCCCAATCAGCCTTTCAACGACCCTCACACCAAATGTCCTGCAGGTGGTTGACAGGTTATGTATTAGGCAAATTCCTGGACATGGGGATGTGGAAATGTGATCTCTATTGGCTGGAAAAGCCAAGAATGTCAATATTCATTCCCCTGCCTTAGCGGGAAGCTATGTTTCATCAATTACCCCAATGATCCACCTTAATAAACGCACAACATCACAAGACAAATCTAAGTAGAGTCATTAACATATTTCATTGATTCAGTCAAGAGAAATTAAAAGGAAGGTCTGTGTTCCATCTTGCTATAATTCAATTGCCCTGGGAGTGAGTGGAGCAACTCAAAAGCAGTTATCAAAGGTATCAAGTTATCAAGGACTCAAACAGCACAGAAAGATATTCAATCACCCGTTTCTAGGTTCCTAAGTGCCTCTCATTTCAGCCTGAATATGCTGGCAGCTTTGCTTCCTTCTGAGGCTTCTCCAGATCAGTCTCCAGGCACAGTCTTCAGCTTCTAGTCTGCACATCCAATTGTGTGGTGCTTGAAAATACACTAAATGGTGTCCTTTGGGTAGATTCCCAGAAGTGGAATTGCTAGAGGGAATGGTAGCACCATTTTCAGTAGTTTGAGGATCTTCTACACAGCCTTCCTTAGTGACTGGACCAGTTTGCTCTCCCACCAGCAGAGTAAGAGTGTTCCTTTCTCTCCATATCTATGCCAGCACTTGTTGTTACTCTTTTTTATATGGTTAGCCAGGATATGGAAACAACCCAAATTCCCTAGAACAGACAAATGGATCAGAAATCTGTGTTCTATGCACACAAGGGAGTATTATACATTCATCAATAAAGACAAACCTATGTCATTAGCAGCAACATGGATGGAGCAAGAGGAAATCATGTGAGTGGAAATAAGCCAGAAAAAAAAAGAAAAATACAGGATGGTCTCAATTACATGAAAGATAGCGGGAAAACAAACAAACAAATGGACAAGAATAATTTAAATCTATCAACAGAACTGAAGCCTAGAGCAAGAGAGGGGGAGGAGGGTAAAATGAGGGAGAGGAGGGCACAAGAAATTGAGATGGTTCACAGGTGATAAGTTGATGGGGGAACCTTGGGGTAAACAATGATGTAAAATATAAAGTTTAAAAAATTAAAAATACATTAATTGGAACCTTTCTCACCATCGCAGGTTCTGGCATCTCTGGAACAACCAGTTTCTTTGGACTCCTTGTGAAAGTCCCTGACGTTATATGGTTAGCACTTGACTGAGAAGCACTCTGGGCCCCCCAAATCTGCGCTGTCTAGAGGGGAGGGATGGGCATCTATGCACAGAGAGGAGACTTGCAGTGTGGAGGATCTTAAAGAGAACTGGTGTGCACAGAGATGGAGAGACAGGAAGGATAATTCCCAGCCCCAAGGGTACCCATCTTTTCGTGGGCAAGGGCCCAGCCTATTTAGACAGCATTGGCCCAAAGTGGGGCTGAAGAGGCCTGTAGGAATGCCACAGGTTAAAGCACCTTCTGGTGGTGACACACAGAAAAGGGGTTCTGAAGCAGGTCCCAGAACCCAGGGCAAAGGAGAGAACACATGGGGAGAAAGGACCACCATCATCTGCCTCACCATACACCTCATCCACATGCCCCTATGTGTCTCACCACTATGGGTTTCCTCCCTTGGCTCCTTCCCTAAAATTCCAGGATGAAAGTCAGGCTGTAGAACAGAGATCTTCTGGGTCCTCCTTCTACCCCCCCCACTCCCCCCACTGCCTCCTTCCATGTTATAGGTTCATGCTGGTTCAACTCCGCCCCTCACTCCCTGCAGCTGGTGCAAGGCAGCTGCACATGAGGGAAAGCAGGGAACATGATGCCTCCCTTAGCACTAGCATGGCCCGAAGTCAAGTTCATCATGCAAAGCCTCCGGAAAGGCAGGTACCCAGCACCCTTCCGAGGCTGTGATGCAAAATGAATAGGTTGCAATAAGGATATTAGTGATTTGTCTCTTCTCCCATAATCCTATTATCTGGTGGCTGGAGAAAGCAGGTTGCAATACCTTTAAATTGAATCATGCTGACACCCCTAGTTATTAGTTTAGAGGTTTCCATAGCTTGATTGATTAGAATATCAAGTTCTGATATATTCTTTCACTTTGAATATGCACCCACCGTTATATTAAACAGATGCAAATGGCCTGGGATGTTCATTCCTATATAGGCTTTTATTTTTCACCTCAGAGGACAAGGAACACACACCAATTCATCTGTGTCTGGGGAAAAGAAGAATATTTACCGAATATGGGCAACTTCTGATGGCCTAATGTGAGCTGGCCAAGTATAGTTGTCTTTAAATAGCTACTAGTCTGGAGTGAATGATAAAATAATAGTTTTGATTAGGAGGGGAAAAAGTCTTTAATTATTCACGGGGATGGTTTCCTCTTTTTAGATGATGGCCCCTTACTCATTTTCCTTACTCATTAGTAACGAGTAAAAATAACAACATCCAGGACAGAGTTGTATACTCTGAGAGGCTTACTATGTGGGATAGCATTTGATCTTTACAATGACGCAGAGACAAATGTCACTATTGCATTTATTTCACAAAGGCAGAAACAGAGATGCCAAAATTTTCCTTGAATTACCTAAACATATTTATAGTATATTGTGCAGTAAGAAGACCTGTTGGTGATCCCCAACCTCATTCCTGAGTCAGGTTTTTCAGAAATTGGGTCACAGGCAGGTGTGACCTGCAGCACAGGAAGGTATGAACTACAGCAGAGGACACTGGTCCAAGCTGGACAGAGACTTAGCTCTACCCAGACCAGCTGGGTGCCCTCAAGAGGTATGGATCTGTTCTGTGCCTCAGTGAGAACATCCTGAAGATGGGTTTGTTAGGATTAAACAAGGTAATGTGATTGACCTACAATCGATCAATAGCAGGTCACTCTTTCAAAAGTCATATCATCTTAATGATCATGTATAGCCTTTACGATAAAAATGATGAAAAGCAGCCAGTGACCTTTCTAATCATTACTGTTATTCACAGAAAATCACACTACAAGGGTAAAGCCAAATCTAGAAAAAAACTTGAGCAGCAAAGAAGGTGGGTATAACACCACCTATCTTCAAGACCCATCTCACAGTTGAGGATTCTGCAAAAGCAACCCTGCACCCAGTTGAGCAGGTAGGTACCTCTCCAGATATGTCATGTATCATATGTCTTTTTTCTTTCATCCCTTAAAACCTTTAACACCACCTATTGCTCTGTCACACACTGCTTCTTTTGATCCTCCTTTTTCTGTACTAAGCTTTCCCAACTTTTCCCCTAAACCCAAGTTTAGTACATGATGTGTGCAGTCACCCAGCCAGAGAATGCTTGTGGAAATGAATTAACCCAAGACATCAACATGGCGCCAATTCAGGGGCATTGCCTCTGGATGATGTCATCATCAGGAAGCTGTTCAACGAAGACTTTCAACAGAAGGGTTGATAAAAAAGAGGAAAACTCAGAAAAACAAAGAACTTAGAGAGGAAGGCACTGCCACCAGCAGGGGAACATGGAGCTCAAACGTAGCATCACGTACACAGAGTGCAACTTCATAGCAAGATGAAGTTGGACTTGGTGGCTGAGTGGGGGTTGGAGATAGAAGAGGAGGCAGATTCTGTTGTATCTAGTGATGAGGCTGAGAATGAGGTCAACAACACAGCTGGCGTCCAGAGAAGGTTCCATTGGTAAACTGATTACTCCAATGTTGAATGGGAAACTGATTATCACAATTTTCAGCATTATTGCTATTTCTTTAAGATATGAGTAACTGGATGTTCTTTTCCTATGCAAATCACTATAAAATTCACATCAGTTTAAGCAGTCAATAATATCATCAGAACCAATGGTTATCTTGTTGAAAAGCATGTAATGGACAAGAAGCTTTATCTGAAACCTTTTAGATTATCCTCAAAACCCAGATGTATTTCCACCCATTGTATGCTTGAAGTTTGATATTTAAAACCTTCAACAATTCTTCCATTAAAAGTTACACTCCTTTTGAAGTAACACATAGAGGTAACAGATGAGAGACTAGAGAGACAAGCTTCTTTCAATGTTATCTAATCAAACAGAAAAACTATTTCCTAAACATACTGAATATGACTTTCTGACTCAGTTCTCCACACCTCAGCATGCATTGCTTGAAACAACGAAGAGTTAGCTGAAAAGTTTATTGGCAATACACCTACATAAGTTTTACTATGGATGATGGGAGATAACTTTAAAATATAATAATCTACAATTGACAAGACAGAAATGAATGTTGTAACACTGCCAAACTAACTAACACATTTTAGTAAGAGCAAAATATTCCCACTGGCTCACAGGGGGCATGTTAAAAATATCATAAATAACTCATCGAACTATTAAGCCAAGTGATTCACAATTTCATGGCTCAGGATACACTTCTTATTAAACAAAAAATTATCCATTGTATATTCAGTGTATAAAATTAAAAATATATATATTTATTTTTAAAGGCAAAAAATATAAGTTTTTGTACATCTACTAGGTAATCCATTAAGAACTGGAAAAAGCAATGTAGGGAAAGGTCCCATCTCTTTTACCAGCATCCCTAAGCCAGTGGGTAGGGATGACACTGCTTTTTCTCTCTGCCCCCAACAAAATGAGGACATCTCACAGCTGCCTAATAACATGTTTCCTCAAAGTTCCAAGTAACCAGATTGTCTGGGCAAAGAAAACAGACCGTCATGCTCAGGCAAGAACCACTGCTGGAAACCAACACCTGTGGCTCTCTTCCACCCCTCCAGGCACCAGCTAGAGTCAGGGCATATGTGCCTGGGACTGGCCACCACTCACCACTCAACTCCTGGAGCCTCCAGGCATTTACAATTTCAAGTGCGAAGAAAAAAATATGTGACTACCCACCAGCCAGCAGGCTACGGCTGGAAAAGTGGCCCTTTCTGAGGGATGCCAGAGGCTCTGGGCAGCCTCGTTCTCCCACCTCTTTCTTCAGTCCTGCTCAGAAAGTGAAAACTTTTCCTTCAAGATTTTTCCCATAGCTTCGCTGTGACCTTAAGTTCACCACAGCAAGGTTCTAACTTGAAAAAGAATAGTAAGTACACACGCACAAGTACGAAAATGCCTGTCTCTATGCTGTGTCCGTACACAAATGCACACATACGTGCATATACACGGGTGCGCACTAAACATTTATGCATAGATAAATGCACATAGAGACCTGAATATACATATACAGATATATATGTAGATATACAAGTATGTAAATGCATATACATGCTCACCTGCATTTATAGATAACCATGCATGAACATAGACATACAAAGATATATACACACTTTCTTGCATGCTTTACATGTGTACCACACGCATGCTTAAATATGCAAATGCAACTGCATACATACCTGCACCTATACATGTATGTTTACATATGTCTAGACATAGACAACACAAAGCTCATGATAACCAGGTTGAATTGCAAAGCCCATGAAGGGGAAATTTCCCTTTCTCTTGGAAGTTCCCGTCTACCATTAGGAGGTTGTCTGAGCTGGAGTAGAGAGTAAAGAAGGGGAGAGTAAGGTAGAAGGAAGTCTTGATGGCAACATGCATTTGTTTGGTGCCCAAATACTTCAAAGCAAACAGGGAGTAGAGATTTATGAGTTTGAATTATTTTAATAATAAAGTTATTTTCTAACAAGCATCTCTTTGGTATCAAAGGAAAGAATAGAACTTTCACCCAGAAAAAAATACTGCAATATACACGTAATTCTGGATATGAACTACACCCCTGTGGGCGAGAAGACTTGGTGAGTTTGTAAGTAGAATCTTCCAGCCTCAGCTTTCTTTTGAAAAGAGCACACATTCACCACAAAAATATTTATTATAGCACAAACACTGCTCTCATTTATCTTTTATAATGTCTTTGAAAATTATTTGTTCTAATGCTTAGTAAGGAAATATATTAAATGTGAGCAGAAATATAGCTAGAGATTTTTTTCAAATCTGGAATTAGGAGCTGTGGTAAAATTTGTGATTCAGTTTTCTCACATTTCTTATGAACTTAATGAAAAATAGAAGACAAACTCCCAGTGTTCCACCCAAGAAGCTGGCATGGGGACTGGATGACAAGAGGCATTTTATAAACCAGGTATGAAAATTATAGCTGCAAAATACACATTTCAATGGCTCTGTGGGGGCACATCTAATGTCGTAGAAAGGGCACTAGGCAAATATTAGTATTTACAAACACAATTCCTTTCTTTAGATCAGTAAATCCCATCTCTTTACTTTTGAAATTTGGATCTGATTGTACTTCAAAGCCTTTCTAGAGGAAACCTCGAAGCTGAAAGCAAAATCAAACCATTCAGGCACAAGAGAAAAAGATCTTGTGATGAGATGTGAAAAGAGCCACAAAGCAGAACCACCCATTTGAGAAGAGAAATAAGAAAAGGTTATCCTCAGCTGACTGCTGCTCACACCATCCACGCTGGCCAGTTTCAGAAGCGACACAGAAATCTCGAAACTTCACAACTGCCACTGTCTGGCCAAATGACCAACCATGAAAAAGGAAGACTAGAGAAAGAGACCAACTTTGCTTTTACGGGTTGTCAAAGGGTCTGTGGTTCACCAGGGGGATGCTTCCCTGCTACTGAGCCAGGAGAGCAAGGGCAGAGATCCACTAGCTGGGTGGAAAGTTCTAGAATATGTCAGCTGGAAGGTGGCTGATCACACCATCTCCTATCCTCAGCCAACATCTCTACTCTGCCAACAGGTAGCTGGAAAGCAAATATACCTCCCCTCCCCAGATGTAATGAAAAGCAATTAAGAATTTATCTTCCTCTGACAATTATAAGAGCAATCTTTAGAGGAAAACATCTGAACTCCAAGGTTTCTACTTTATCTTAGAGTTCCACTTTAACTAATGGCTTCTAAATGACTTGAGTGGAAAATTAAGAATGCAAAACTTCACTTAAGGCTGCATTAGAAGCAAAGCGCTTCTGCAGTAAGACTTTCATTAAGGAAGCTGTGTGCACGTGTGTTTAAACATCCACAACTGTGTCTTCAGAATAGAGGTAAGGAGATTAAGTCATTGGCTTGAATGATGATTTCTGTGAATGCCTTTGAACACCTAAAATGGAGAGATGTAGGGTCTTTAAAAATTCCTGGTTACCCAACATTGAGTACCACATACAACCTCTTTCTCCCTCGCTTTCTTCTTAAGCATTTAATGATTCCTACTACAAAAACTACTTATTGTTTTCAAAAACTAATCCTGCCTTGGAAAATGGTAAATAAACAGCAACATGTAAAAATAAATAATGTGCCTTCTCTATCCGTGCTTGGAGCTGTGAAGAGCTTACAGGAATACAGATCCTGATTCTGTAGGTTTGGGAAAGGGTCAGGATTCTGAATTTCTAACAAGTTACCAGGATCCTGGATTCCCAGGATATTTGGTAAAACTTCACTTAAGAAGGCATAGGAGGCAGGATATCGAGACACTGGTGTACCTAGATGTAAAACATTGAGTTGACCCACAGTGTGAATGATTTGCAAAATGCACTGCTTTATTACTAGCAAGCTGGCTAGACTCCTGGCTGGCACTGTTCTGGGGAGAATTAAGAGGCTGTATTAAATAAGTAAATACACTCCCACTGCCATTTATCTCTGGGCAGCTCTATAGAATTGCCCACAGGAAAGCAACTCATTAATAAATCCGTTTTTGAAATCAAGGACAAATACTTGTATGGCTATTCATCTGAGTCTCCTACAAATGTTAGGATTCTTTTTCTTTCCACTTTCCAATAAAGTCTCTATTTCCTGATGGAAAGAAGGTCTTTCTCACCCCAACATCAGTTATTCTGAAGAATGACAACATCATCCAGGTACCTTCCTAGAACGTAACCAATGAAACATTCGAATCATTTCTAACACTGACACTTAAACTATCCTCTAAAACTGGTGAGAACACTTCCCACCATGTAGCACAGGGAATAGACACTGAAATTTCATTTCATGTGTCTCAACTCTGAGTATTTATCAGTGGTCTTTGCTGAGCCACTGTTGCCTGTAACGAATATGTTTATATGTTTATAAGATGGTTATGTTTATAGGATTAAGTTTGACTGCTGAATGGTGGCCCAGTGTTTACATGGGTCAACCTGGAACACAGTAGGCACACATATCAGGCTATTTCTTTAAAAAAAAAAAAAAACGGAGATAATGAATCTCAGGCACTTAGCACGAACTTGGAAAACATCAACACAAACACACCACTGCAGGTGCACTTCAGCTATAACTCATTGAATTCGTCAGGATTTTCCACTTGAACCATCATTCTTAATGCAAAAGCTGCGAGCAGGAAATTAAAACAACCCCTCCCCCCAGATTCTTGGCTTTCACCATCTAACTTAAAAAATGACACCACATTTCTTTGGGGACATATTTATCCACATCCCAACACCCCGGGACCTGGCTTTTGTCAGTCACTGATTCCACTTCTCACTTTCCACCCATTGTTGGCTAACACTGTGTTTAAATGTAAAATAAGACAGAGAGACTCTCGTTTGAGAAAAACGAGGGTGCCCTGGATGCATCTTCCTTCAACGTCCAGCAAAGGTGAGGTGCTAAAAATGGGTCAGCAGAGATCTGGGGTATAATCAACGGAGAGGCCCAGGGTACCCTGAGAATAACCCCAGGGCCATGGAGCAGCTGGGTACCACATTGGAGAAAAATAATAGAAGCAAGGAAAAAAAAAAAGGAAAATCCAGAAGTAGCAATTTGAAAGGAAATTTTAGATACAGATCAAACTGGTATTTATCACGCTGAGTAGTTTTTGTTGTGTCTGCAAAAAGCCAAAAGACAAAAAATGGGGATAACTACAAAGACAATTCTCCAAAGAGGAAATATAAATGGCCAACAGGCACATGAAAAGTTGCTCAACATCACTAGCAATCAGGGAAATGCAAATCAAAACCACAGTGAGGTACCACCTTACACCAGTAAGAATGGCCCACATCAAAAAAAAAACAAACAACAACAACAACAACAAAAAAAAAAAACAAAACCAGACAACAAGTGCTGGTGCAGATGCAGAGAGAAAGGAACATGCTTACACTGCTGGTGGGAATGGAACTGGTCCAGGGCTGGGCATCGCAGCCTACAAAGCAAGGCCGGGACTAGGAATCGCTTGAGTCCACGGGTTCAAGAACCACCTGAGACTAGCGAGACCTAGTCTCAAAAAATAGCTGGGTGTGGTGGTGCACACCTGTAATCCCAGCTACCTGGGGAGCTGAGACTGGAGATCACTTGAGTTCATGGTACCCCAAGTTATGAGAGTCTGTGGTTCCCTGGGTAAAATAGTAAGAACTCGTCTCAAAACAAAATAAATAGATAGGTAGGTAGATAGATAGATAGATAGATAGATAGATAGATAGATAGATAGATAGATAGATAGATAGATAGATAGATAGATAGATAGATAGATAGATAGATAGATAGATAGATAGATAGATAGATAGATAGATAGATAGATAGATAGATAGATAGATAGATGGATAGATGGATAGATAAATAAATAAACTGGTCCAGCCACTATGGA
>PVHY01015408.1:0-36077 GCA_004024945.1 Uropsilus gracilis
AAAAAATTTTTTTTTTTTTTTTTTTTTGAGACCAGGTCTCACTATGCTGCTTGGGGTAGTATTAAACCTAAGGACTCAAAGTGATCCCTAGCCTCATCCTCCCAGGTAGCTGGAATTACAGACCCATGCCACCACGCCCAGTTTATTACTACCTTTTAACCTATAACTCTCTTCTCTATCTATATCTATATGCTTCCTCCTATCAATTTCTGCAAGTCCCCATTTCCCAGATAGTTCTCTTTTCTTACAATCAAATGGGTTTATCCTCATCTTCTGAATCTAGCTTGAATCCTATTATATTCAATATTGTCTAATCTGCATTCTCAACCGCTTTGCTGAAAGATCATATCAAACCTGGAATTAATTCAACCACTCATCTTCAACCCGTATCTTATACAGTTCAATGATTCCCTAAATGAGAACCTACTACATTTCTCCTCTTACAATGGTCCAAATCAATCAAATATATAGACATATATCTATATATATTTTCTAAAATATATAAACATTATATATAAATGTATATAATATGTAAAAATATAGATTATATATTTTATAAAGCATACAAATATATATAGATATGTATTTTGACATTCAGCAGAGAGTTAATACCTATAACTAATTATTGTAAAATAAATTCTAAACGCCAGGCACAGTGGCGCATGCCTGTAAGCAGCAGCCTAGGAAGCCACAGACAGGACAGGGATCACAGAGTGAGACATGGCTGGATGTGGTGACATGCGCCTGTAATCCCAGGTACCTGGGAAGCTGAGGCTGGGGATTGCATGAGCCTGTGGTTCCACAGGCAAAAATAGTGAGACCTAGTCTCCAAAAAAAAAAAAAAAAAATTTAAAACCCTGTAGTACAGCTTCCTGCTTTGTAATTCCTGTGCCAGTCAGTCTCCTGAAATACTATTCTTTCCTCAAGGTTTTAATCAACAACCAAATTCTAGATGGAGGCAGCATGTCTGTCTTGCTGGCACAGCAGTGAATTGTGAGTACAGGCCTGGCACAAAGGTTCTCAAATTTGTGCTAATGTGGTAGGTAGTTATGAAATAATGTCAGCAAAATTGCTTTGTATTATGAATATGTGAGCATAGATCTTAACATTTTAGGAGACCAACGATTTCTTATAGTATATCTCACATCTTTTTTCTTTTTTTTTGAGACTAGGTCTCGCTATTTTTGCCTGTGGAACCGCAGGCTCATGTTGCCCGAGGGGCCACAGACTCAAGCAATCCCCAGCCTCAGCTTCCCAGCTAGCTGGTATTACAGGTGGCGCACCACCACGCCCAGGTATTTTTTTGGAACTAGGTTTCGCTACGGGGCCCAGGCAGGACTCGAACCGCGATTCCTAGCCCCGACCACTTCATAGGCTGAAGCTTACAGGCACGAGCCACCATGCCCAGCTTCACATCTTTTTTCTTTGATGTTATCAGTAGTTAGTTCTTTATTTTTGCTTTATGTAATATTTTCATTTTTAAAAGTCTACCATAATATTTTTTATCCTGAACATTTGGATGATATCTGGCTAGGGCATTTTTTTTTTTTTTTTTTGAGACTAGGTCTAGCTATTTTTGCCTGTGGAACCGCAGGTTCTCGTTGCCCAGGGTACCACAGACTCAAGCAACCCCCAGCCTCAGCTTCCCAGATAGCTGGGATAACAGGCGCATGCCACCACGCCCAGCTGTTTTTTTGGAACTAGGTCTTACTACGGAACCCAGGCAGGACTCGAACTGCGATCCCTAGCTCCGGCTGCTTCATAGGCTGTAGCTTACAGGCACAAGCCACCGTGCCCGCCCTGGCTAGGGCATTTTTAGTAATAAAGCAGATATGAGCGTTTTTTTAATAAAAATCTTTTTATAGGTAACTTCATTCTTTTCTCTTGGGTATAAACGTATTAGTAGAACTGTTAGATCACAAGTTAAGTTAGGTATGTGTACCTAATAGAGATTAGTAGAGGTCTACGGCCATACCACCCTGAACGTACCTGATCTCATCTGGAGATTAGCAGAGCTGTTCCAATATAACTGTACCAATTTATTCTCCCAACAATTTATAAGGTTTTTCAGGTGCTTCACAGGTGGGTATAATATTGCTTCCTCGTTTTAATTTGTATTTTCCTGGCAGACAATTTTCCACAGGTTTATGGATCATTTGGCTATCTTCTGCATTATCAATTTTTAAAACCTTACCAAGTTGGGATATATATATATATATATATAAATTGGTCTATTAAACTGGGTTATGTATTATGGATACCAGTCCTCGGTCAGATGTTGTTCAGGTCCTCACAAACTCTTTAACTAGTGAATGTTCAATAACTACCCACTGAGTAAGTGAGAAGCCTTCGCTGCAGTGAAAGCAAAGACTGGAATTCAACGTTCATCATACAATACAGTCCAGCCAGGCACGGTGGCTCATGCCTAAGCTTCAGCCGATGAAGCGGCGGGGGCCAAGGATCCCGGTTCGAGTCCCGCTCGGGGCAAGACAGCGAGACCTAGTCCCAAAAAATAGCTGGGCATGGTGGCGCGCACCTGTAATCCCAGCTACCTGGGAAGCTGAGGTTGGGGATTGCTTGAGTCTGTGGTAACCCGGGCAACGTGAGCCTGCGGTTCCACGGGCAAAAATAGCGAGACCTAGTTTCAAAAAAGAAAAAGAAAAAATACAGCCCAGGGCTGAAAAAGACCAAGTCAGCCAACTCTACTCATGTCCCTTTATGTACCACTTCTACCTACCCTATTGAAGCTAGCAACTACTTTAAATGGAAGAGCCAATGTACAAGCTGTCAAGTGTTGGAGACAGGAGTGTGGATGTGCAGACTGACAATTTGGTCCCTCAAGCAGCTTATCTACACAAAGAAAAAAAGGCTGGGGGAGACTGGCACTAAAATACGCATTTCAGATACATTTAAACCGTTTCTTTTTTTCTTTTTTTTTTTTTTTGAGACTTGGTCTTGCTATGCTGTCCGGGGTAGTCCTGATCCTGCGGACTTAAGCAATCCCCAGCCTCAGCCTCCCAGGTAGCTATGATTACAGATGCCAGTTTTTTAAAGACTAGGTCTCGCTATGTTGCCCTGGGATAGTCTCAAACCCTCGAACTCAAGCGATCCCAGGCCTCTTGCCTCCCAGCACTTGGATTACAGGCGCGCGCCACCACGCCCGGCTAAACCGTCTCTTTTTATTCTATTCTCCACACACAGCCTGTGGAGAGATCTCTGCACCGCCGAGGGAGCAGGGCCCGGGTCGAGCTCGCATCCTGGGGGCCAGTGCTCCGGTCACGCCCGAGACCTTGAAGGGACACTGGGTCAGAAGCCGGCTGGCGTCCTCTCCCTCCCGCGGCCGCCTTCGCTCCCATTGGCCGGCCCGGTCCAGCACAGACGACGCGGGACACGACTGGCCAGGAGATGCCAGAGTAGCCCGGTCCGCTGACCGTCCAGGCGCGCCGGCGCACCAGGCGCCGACCTGTGGGACGCGGCGCTTCCGCGGCCGGGCTCGAGCCCTGCACGCCCGCTGCCGGCTCCCGCCCGACCTAGTCGCTCCGGCTCCAAGTCGGCCACTCGGCCCCGGGCGCCGCACCAGACGCGGCTCCAGGCCGCGGTCAGCGCGGCGGCAGCACCGCCGCCGCCTTCCTGCCCCGGCGCGGAGACTGCCGTGGCGCCGTCGCTCCCGCCCGCGGTATGGAACGGCGGCAGAACGTCTTTACCTGAACGACCCTGCTGGCGGACGCCATTTTGCTGCCCATCATGACCCCCAAGTAGGGGCAGCTTCCGGGGCGCGCGCGAGCCGCGGCGGCTAGAGACGGAGTCCGGGGCGACCAGGACGAAGCCTACGCGTGACATCACAGGGCGGGGCTGGGCCTCCGGGCGCGTTGCTGGCTCCGCCCCGACCGTCGTTGACCCCACCCCACGCCGCTGGTCCCGCCCCTGTCCGGCACTGGCCCCGCCCCCTTGCCCTTGGGCTGGGCTGGCCGCAGTCGCGTGCGGCCGTTTTGCCAAGTTTTGTAATGTTGATTTATTTTTCTCAGCCTGGGGCCCTTTGCTTTTCGATCGGCAGATTCTGATTTCAGTGTGGCTCAATATTTGATCTGAAACCAACTACATAGGCTGAGCTCCTGAGGCTTCCTCTAATGAAAATCCGTTTTAAAACTCGGGTGTTAGCGTTGAGCTGGGACAAAGTGGTCAGCTCCGGGTCTGTCCACCTCGCTACCCCTTGCTCGCTGGCATTTTTTTACTTAGTCTTCTGTCTTCCCCATGTCTCGTCCCGCTGTTCAACTACTGACTGCTTCGAACTGGAGAGCTTTCTGGAAAGCTCAAGTTTTGGGTTCTTTTTTTTTTTTTTTTTTTGAGACTAGGTCTCGCTATTTTTGCCCGTGGAACTTTTGTTGCCCGGGTTACAACAGACTCAAGCAATCCCCAGCCTCAGCTTTCCAGGTAGCTGGGATTACAGGCGCCCACCACCACTCCCAGCTATTTTTTTTTTTGGAACTAGGTCTCGCTACGGGCCCCAGGCGGAACTCGAACCGCGATCCCTAACTCCAGCCTCTTCATAGTTTGAAGTTTACAGGCACGAGCCACAGTGCCCGGTAGCTCAAGTTTTTCTTTTTGAAACAAACCACCCATCTTATTGGTACAAATTCTATAAATAGTAAGTTGTTATAATTCCTAGTACACAAGGTTACAGCCATTTAGCATTTCTTTGTGGATAATGAAGCTTTTAGCTACTGTGCATCTTTGAAAGGACACATTTGATGACCTATGTCAAGGTTTCTAAATCTGGGGAGTTTTATTGATTCAGTGGGGAGGCGCCCCAAGTCTATTATAACGTTTTCAGAGCTGGTTTTAGCAGAACATAGTCTAAAACTGAGCTGATAAAGTGGTTAGATGAGCACAGGACACAAACAGGGTGTCACAGAAAAGGAAATACAAATGGCTCTTAAAAATATTAAGACAATCTCAGCTATTCTAAGAAAGATTTAAATTGCACTGAAAACACTACTTCCACCCCTTAGATTTGGGTATTCACTTTGAGGAGACCGCAGAGAAACAGGTACTTGCTTGGAAAATGGTACAACTTCTTTGGGGCAATGTTACATTAAAAATACAGTTACTGGCTGAGCATAATGGTGCATGCCTGTAAGCAGCAGCCTAGGAAGTCCCGGCTGGGACCAGGGATCGCGGTTCGATTCCCGCCGGGAGGGGGCCACGTAGCGAGACCTAGTCCCAAAACCGGGCATGGTGGTGCATGCCTGTAATCCCAGCTCCTGGGAAGCTGAGGCCGGGAATTGCTTGAGTCCGTGGTACTACGGGCAACGTGAGCCCTGGGGTTCCATGGGCAAAAATAGCGAGACCTAGTCTCAAAAAAAAAAAAAAAAAGTTACTTGTCATTTACCCTTTTACATAACATACCGGTGGGAATTTGCCTTACAGCCTTGCCTTTCGCACAATGGAAGTGACAAAGGATCAGATCATTCACTGTAATGTTCTATGAGCAGAAATTGTCAAGACAAACTTCTATAAAGAAATAATTTACTAAAAGCTAGAATATTCCCACAATGTAGTACCATGTAACCTTTTTTAAAATGAGGACTCTGTGATATGGAAAACTCTCCTGGAGATGGGTTAAGTGAAAAGGTAAGATACACCAGAAATTAATGTACTATCCTTAAGAAAGACGTAAAGTAAGACATTCATATTCAATTCTGTGTAAGAAACAGCAAGTGTAAGAGGCTGAATTCTCACTACTGTTCCCAAATGTAAATGGGTTAGGTTCTGGTGACTAAAGGAGTCTACTGTTCCATAAGCACTATTTCAGAATTGTTGCAAACCTGTGAAGCAAACAGAACTTGTCTTTATTTCCTTGGTCTCCAAACCAAGAACCAGCCATTTGAAAAAAAAATCATTTTTATTCTTTAAATCACAACCTTGGTAAATGGTTCTTGGGATACCTCCCCCTCCCTCTTCCCTCTGGCGCCCCCTCCGTTCACTCAAACCCCTCTCTGTTATTTGCTAGTCTGTACTGAGTCAGTGTGGGTGAAGAAGTCTCTCTGGATACAGGCATCCGTGAGTGGCCATTGCAAATCATCTCCTCTGCCTCACTTTGCAGCCCTGCGGTGGGGCCGGTGCCCCCAGTTCTTGGCCCTCATCTCCTCTCCCGCAGTGTGGGGAGAAGCCCCTTGGTTTCCCAAAAGGTATCTCGGAAATGAAGTCTTGGGTCTTCTAGACCCGAGGAGCTGGTAGGTGCACCTCATGACATCGTGTTTCCATAGTTTTCTCCTGTCTCACATGTATTGGTTTTCTCGATTGTCCATCTGCTTTGTGGGCTGGATTTTCACCTGATCCTTCACCCATTCTATGATGGAGTTGGTATTATGTATATTCTTCCTCCTCTTGAAGATTAGCTGGGGTGAGTGAAATGGAAAGGGAATTCACCCCCTCCCTGCGTGAGGGCGGGGCCGGGATGGTTGGACTTGTGCCTTCCTATCCCAAACGCAACCCCTGGGGTGGGGGCTGGAGGAAATGTAACCTCTGAACCAACCACTTTTTTTTTTTTTGAGACTAGATCTTGCTATTTTTGCCCGTGGAACCGCAGGCTCACGTTGCCCGGGGTACCACAGATTCAAGAAATCCCCAGCCTCAGCTTCTTAGGTAACTGGGGTATAAGGCGCGTGCCACCACGCCCAGCTATTTTTTGGGACTAGGTCTCGCTGTGTTACGCCGAGCGGGATTCGAACCGCGATCCCTAGCCCCGGCCACTTCATAGGCTGAAACGTTCAGCCATGAGTCACCGTGTCCAGCTTAGTCTCGCTATTTTTGACCGTGGAACCGCAGACTCACGTTGCCCGGGGTACCACGGAATCTAGTAATTCCTAGCTTCAGCTTCCCAGGTAGCTGGGATTACAGGCGTGTGCCACCACACCCAGCTATTTTTGGGGGATTAGGTCTCACTACGTGCCTCCGGCGGAACTCGAATGGTGATCCCTGGCCCTGGCTTCCCAGGTTGCTGCTTACAGGCATGCACCACCGTGCCTGGCCTACCAGCCACTTTTTGATCTATGACTCATGAAATTCTTAACTTTGAAAACTGTTATAACTGGGCCACACTTAGCTTATCTTCCTTGAGGAGGGGTGTGTCTTTTAGAGGCAGAAGTTAGGATTTCAGAACCAGATAGGAGACTGGTGCACTGTATTCTTTTCAGCAAATACCCAGTTACTTCCCTCTACTCTGAAACCCAGCACACCCGTGCTGAGGTACACTTGTCCTGTTCCAGTGATGCTGGGCTTTTTCAGTGGAACCTGGGAAGAAATAACATATATGTCATCCAGAGACTGTGCTGTGTAGTAGGGTTTAGCCTCGTAAACTTAGAGCTCATGTTCACACAGTGCCTGCTTAGCCTGGATCCCAGGAGGATCAAACCACTGAAACAAGATGGCAGCAGCAGGCAAGTCACTGGGATGTGGGATTACTCAAGACAATTTTAGGAAAGCTGACTACAACAATTTCTCTCAGCGTTGGGCTTCCAGAGGGAATTCAAATGACTATAAAATTCCAGGAAAATGCAAAATGTTTTTCAGATGTTGATTACCTGTTGGGTTTGGACACACTCATATAAGGGGTATTATCCTACAATTTGTTTTTTTTTTTTTTTTGAGACTAGGTCTTGCTATTTTTGCCCGTGGAACCGCAGGCTCACGTTGCCCGGGGTACCACAGACTCAAGCAATCCCCAGCCTCAGCTTCCCAGGTAGCTGGGATTACAGGCGTGCGCCACCACACCCATTTTTTTGGAACTAGGTCTTGCTACCGGCCCCAGGTGGGACTCAAACTGTGATCCCTAGCCCCGGCCGCTTCATAGGCTGAAGCTTACAGGAACAAGCCACCGTGCCCGGCCTACAATTTACTTTAGAAGACATTTTCAAGAATGTTTCTCTGTAAGAAAACAGAATTTGTTTTATAGTCCCAAGAATATACTGTAGCAAAAATAAAACTACATAAACCACAATTTATCAAATTAAATGAAGTACAACTCTTCTGAAGGATGTTCAGAATTTATCTATTTTGTTGATCAGAGAACAAATTTCAAATGCTGTTATTTACTGCATTGCGTCTTCATAAATGTAAAGGTCTTCCAAAAAGAATATAGAAAAATACATTGTAAAAGTAATCACAACAGTTCCAAATGAACTTAAAAAGCTCAAATTATAGCTTTCTAAAAATGGAATGGGTGCTATTAAAGGTGACAAGTTCCAGTTTGTAGTGAGACAAGGGTAACATTTAATCTTTTTATTTTTTAGCTTACAGAAGCAAAGCATGCTAAAAACAGAAATATATAAAAATGCTATAACCTCCCAAATATAACCATTAAGCTGTTAACATTTTGGATGTGCTTTTTGTTCTTTTTCAAGGTTGAGATGCCGTATATAGGTCTCTGTTCAAAGAAGTGGATATAGTTTTCTAACATTTTGGTTGACAAATGCATCATGTAAGTAATCAAAAGATGTAGGACTGGCAGATGTCCTGTAGGAAAATCATACACAGCTGGCCTGAATGTCTTTCAGGCCAATATTTTCAGACTTTTTTAGAATAGGAGAGTCATTTAATGCTTATATTTAAAACAAAAGTCCAGGAATTGGGGAATAAAATAATAGAGTCCAAGTTACAATGTTTACTCAAAAACAACAACATTAGAATAACTTCAAAAATAGTGAAAGTACATTTCAACTCAAATGTGCTCTTAAAAGGCCACAGCAAGGAACACAAAGTTGCCAACACAGAGCTCTTCTCAGATCTTGGGCGGATTCTTCTCAAGTTGCAGCACAGTCTCCTTAAGAGCAGAATCCTCTGCCCAATTGCTTTTACTCCCCAAAATGAGGTTCTGTAATTAAAAAAAAGAAGTTATAAGCTCTCAAACTTACCAAGATTAAAAGGAAAATCTTCATTCACTAATCTTATCACATACATAAACTGAACACTTACTAAATATGTACATTTATTGTGATCATGAGAAATGATAATTTTTTTATCTTCATTTCCACTTTTGATGAAGATCTGTCTTGATCTGCACAATCTTAGGCCATATTTACCATGTTTAAAATGTGCATTTTTAATTGAAGTACTGCTGTTTATAGATTTCAGGTATACAGCATTATAATTATACAGCACTACACTCACTTCCAAAAGTCTGGACTCATCATGTAACATCGTACAATTAGACCCATTTTTGTATGACTTACCTACCTTCCCTTCTGTTAACCCATATGTACAGTGATGGATCATTTTTTTATGCTCTATCAGTTTTTGTGCACAGTTTTTTACCTATTCAGGATTTTGGAGTGTATCCTATATTAAAGGAAAAATACTAGCTATGGTCAAGTATTCATTTCATAGTTCCATGATTAAAAAACAGTAATTTTAAGAGTAAATAATAATTCCTATTTTAAAAATAGATAAATGTTTCATTCTCAGCTCTTGCAAAGTCTTAAGACTCTGAAAAATGCTTAAAATATTTTTTTTAAAAAATGGAGGACTGCTTAGACTAGTAATTAGTGATAATTCTGGTCATTCACTAAAAATCTATGACTCAAGATACCAAATTACTATTTGAAATGGTATTGAAAACTGAAGTACAAGTGTTATACTGTTATGTACAAAAATATTAAAAACTGGCCTGAATTAGGCACAGTGTTATAAATGTATGAAAGGGTTAGTGTACATAATTATAGCAAAACTTACTAAGCATTCAAACACAACTGAGCCCTGTAGCTGTACTTAAGAACAGAGAGATATAAAGTTGGCCAAAACTATGCCCTGTTAAACAAAACAGTGAGATCACCGAATCAACACTAACAATAATTTAGATATGACTAAAAATGAATAAACTCCAGACAACTGAATTGTGTACAGAGTAAGATGTGCTGGCACAAGTTGAAACAATTGTTATGATACAATCTTGATTTGAGATTAGCCTGAGGGATTTTGTCACTTCTAATGGAATCACCAACTGCTAACTATAGAAGTAGGCCTAAACCAGGGACCATGGCTTGTGCCTGTAAACTTCAGCCTATGAAGTGGCTGGGGCTAGGGATCGTGGTTCGAGTTCTGCTCGGGGCAACATAGCGAGACCTAGTCCCAAAAAATAGCTGGGCGTGGTGGCATGAGCCTGTCATCCCAGCTACTTGGAAAGGTGAGGCTGGGAATTATTTGAGTCTATGGTACCCTGGGCAAAGTGAGTCTGCGTTTCCACAGGCAAAAAAATAGCAAGACCTAGTCTCAAAATTTAAAAAAAAAAAAAAAAAATTCTGGGAAGAATTACTGATGGTGAGGTATTTGATCTTACATTCTACAGGATATGCTTTTCACGTAGTAAACATTTGCTTCACTCATAATAGGCAGTGATAAACTAAATTTTCACAAATGAAAACTGGCTTAAGTATTTCACCGCAACAGTTCCAAAGATATTTTGTAAATTAAAAAATCTCCAGAAGAAATACAGAAAAGTTTAAAACTGAATAGCTCTCTGCCTCCCTGTGACTATGCAGGTGCCTCTCTTTCCATTTTTTCCCTTTTCCTAATAAACATGTCCTTTTCTTTCTTTTTTTTGAGACTAGGTATCGCTATTTTTGCCAAGGAACCAGACTCAAGCAATCCCTAGTCTTTGCTTTCCCAGGTAGCGGGAATTACAGGCACGCACCACCATGCCCAGTTATATTTTTTTGGAACTAGGTCTTGCTATGTGCCCCCGGCAGGACTTGAACTGCGATCCCTGGCCCTGCCGAGGCTTCATAGGTTGCCGCTTACAGGCATGTGCCACCATGCCCGGCCAAACATGTCCTTTTTAATGTGAAACAAAGAAACAACCCCAAATAAACAGCTTTAAAACTAACATAATAACTGCAAATTTACTCAAACCAGACCATATTAATATAAATTATTTCTTTAGATTTCATAAGCACTCTTTTTAAATAAGGAGATTGTTTAGAAAAATTAAATAATTTGCTCAAGATTTAGCAAGTGGTAAAGCAGTAGTCAGAATCTTTCTTAATTTTATCCTCATGACATCATCCATGTCTTCCTCAACCACATAATTTGTAGCTTCATACTCTAAACATTATATCATTTTGCATCCACAGAGCTGCTGAAATCTTTTCTCTTACAAATAAGTATAACCATAGTAAAAATCAAAGACATGTATTAAGATAGAGAAATCTCAAAGATATGCAAAAAGAATATATAGTACTAAATTATATTGTAAAGATCAATAACTGAAAATAATGTAACAATATCATCATTAAAAAAATTTCCCTACCTTCCTTTCTAATTTATGTAACTATTACCTGGAACATATGTTGAATAACTGTAGTGATTTCTATCTCCCTCTGTAGCTCTTGTTGTATGGACTTTATCTTCTCTGCACTTTCCATAGTGTCCAAATCACCATCCTGTTTGTTCTTTTCAGCCTGTATTTGTAAAAGCCTATTTTCTGAGGCTTGTTTTAATTCTAGTCAATTAAAAATAAAACATTATAAACAAGCATTTTGAGAAATTACAAAGCAAAACAGTTCCTAAATTATTTCAGTGAAGAAAAAATTTTAATTTTTTTTTTTTTCAGACTAGGTCTGGGTATTTTTGCCCAGGGAACTGCAGGTTCATGTTGCCTGGGTTACCAGACTCAAGTAATCCCCAGCCTCAGCTTCTCTAGTAGCTGGGATTAGAGGCGTGCAGCACCATGCCCAGCTATTTTTTTGGGAACTAGGTCTCACTATGTTGCCCTGGGTGGGTCTCAAACCGTGATCCCCAGAACCAGCCACACTCCATAGGCTGATGCTTATAGGCACGTGTCACTGTACCCAGCTATTTATTTTTAAGAGACTAGGTCTCGAACTCACGGACTCAAGTGATTTCTATTCTTTTTTTTTTTTGAGACTAGGTCTCACTATTTTTGCCCATGGAACCGCAGGCTCTCGTTGCCCGGGGTACCACAGACTCAAGCAATCCCCAGCCTCAGCTTCCCAGGTAGCTGGGATTACAGGTGCGTGCCACCACGCCCAGCTGTTTTTTTTGGAACTACGGGCCCCAGGTGGGACTCGAATCACGATCCCTAGCCCTGGATGCTTCATAGGCTGAAGCTTACAAGCACGAGCCACCATGCCCGGCTCAAGTGATTTCTAGCCTCAGCTCACAGTAGCTTGGCTTATAGGTGCGCACCACTGCACCCGGCTATTTTTTGAGGTCTCCCAGTAGCTGGGATTACAGGTGCGCACCACTGCACCTGGCTATGTTTTTAGAGACTAGGTCTTGCTATGTTGCCCAGGGTTGTCTTGAACCCGTGAACTCAAGTGATTCCTAGACTCAGCCTCCCAGTGGCTTGGAGTATGGGCATGTGCCACCATGCCCAGTGAAGAGAAATTTTTAATGAGTAGCATTTCAGATCGTATTTCCATTTTGATCTGAAAGTAACTTTTCCACAACCTTGTAATCTTATATTTAGCCGTGGGTAGAATACTCCAGGTATACATGTGTGACAATGATAGCAAGCTGCAAAACTTGGAGTAGCATAATGCCAAAGAGAGCATCCTCATACTCTGGTTCAGAAAACATCGATATAAAATACTTCCCCCTTTATTAAAAAAATGATATGTCAAACAAGACACATTTTCAGTAACAAGATTCCATTACCCTGGAATAAAAGGTAGCACTCTTTTATTTATTAAAACATTCTAAGAATTAAAAGTATTTGAAAATTATAAACGGATATGTCTGAAGAATATGATCCTTAACATTAATGTATCAAAAGTAGATAGGAATGTAATGAGAAATTAAAGTTTGAGTTAAGTTCTATATATATCTATAAAATGACAAGTTAATAAAATTTGAGGAAAAAAATTAAAATGGTGGTTAGATTAAATGACTAAGACTATTTTTGAGATTACCTACTAATAAGCAAATCAGCATATTTAGCCAGGCATGGTGGGACACACCTATTGTCCAAGTGCTGGGAGGCAAGAGGCTTGGGACTGCTTGAGCTCGCAGGTTCAAGACTACCCTGAGCAACATAGCGAGACCTTTTCTCAAAAAAGCAGCTGGGAGCTGGGCATGGTGGCTCGTGCCTGTAAGCTTCAGGCTATGAAGCAGCTGGGGCTAGGGATGGTAGTTCGAGTCCGCTCGGGGCAACACAGTGAGACCTAGTCCCCCAAAATAGCTGGGTGTGGTGGTGCGCGCCTGCATTCCCAGCTACCTGGGAAGCTGAGGCTGGGGATCGCTTGAGTCCATGGTACCGGGGCAACGTGAGCCTTCGGTTCCATGGGCAAAAATAGTGAGACCTAGTCTCGGAAAAAAAAAAAAGAAAAAGCAGCTGGGTGCTGTGGTGAGCACCTGTAATCCCAGCTACTTGAGGCTGAGGCTGGGATCGCTTGAGTCCGCAGTACCCTGGGTGACATAGTGAGACCTAGTCCCGTCCCCCGCCCCCCAAAAAAACCAAGGACAGGCATGGTGGCGCATGCCTGTAAGTGGCAGCCTACAAAGCCGCAGGAGCCTTCGAAGCCATATCAGGGACCAGGGATTGCAGTTTGAGTTCCGCCAGGGGCCCGTAGCGAGACCTAGTTCCCAAAAAATAGCTGGGTGTAGTGGCGCGCGCCTGTAATCCCAAATACCTGGGAAGCTGAGACTGGGGATTGCTAGAGTCCATGGTACCCCAGGCAACGTGAGCCTGTGGTTCCACAGTCAAAAATAGCGAGACTAAGCCGGACACGGTGGCTCATGCCTGTACACTTCAGGCTATGAAGTGGCTGGGGCTAGGGATCACGGTTCGAGTCCCGCTCGGGGCAACACAGCGAGACCTAGGCCCTCCCCCCCAAAAATAGCTGGGCATGGTGGCACGCAGCTTTAACCCCAGCTACCTGGGAAGCTGAGGTTGGGGATTGCTTGAGTCCATAGTACCCCGGGAACGTGAGCCTGCGGTACCATGGACAAAAATAGCAAGAACTAGTCTCAAACAAAACAAAAATCAACAAATAAATAAAATTACGGAAAAAAAAAAAGCAGATTTAAAAATAATGTCTATATTGTTAAATGAAAAAAGCAGTTTACAACACAAAATAAAATGCCAGTTTTCAAGAAATAAACACTGATTATCTCTTCATGGTAAAATATTTACTTTTTCATGAAGTTTTTCCCAATTTCCAAGAATGTTATTAATTTAAAGATTTCAATAATTTAAAAGCAAAAAGTATTTCATGTTCATTAAGTTAAAAAGCACAGAAACATATCAATCGAATATTTAAAAATCACATATTTACAAATATGTCTATATAAACATTGAAAGAGGTCTGGAATGACATATGCCCATCTGTGGCCACACAAATACAAGACTCTCATATTACACTTTTTTCACAAAAAGGAGACATAATTTCCATTAACTAACTTTTCCCTACCGAGAATGTATTCACTTTGTAACCTGATGGTATAAACAAAAATAAATCACCAACTGTATCTTATGTCCTTTTGAAATTGTCATTCTTACTAGAGCTTTGGCAGAGGGGCTCAAACACAAGCATATATTGAGATGTGAAGTCGGATTCCAAAATTATAGTTTACACAGGTGAGTGTACAACTGATAATAAAGTTTGGTGGGAAAATTGCCATGTGCAAAATTTTAAGAAAAGCTGAAAAATTAGAAATTTCTATTCTTAAGTCTTGCATTACAATAGCAGCTGAATTCTTTAAAAAAGAAAAAATATTTTCTCAATGGTTGGTCTTATCAATCTCTACTGAAATGAAACTATATTGTATAAAAAAATAGTGCTCTACATACGCAATCTCTTCTTTCTAATATCAAGCAGTTTTTCTTCCAAATTCCAAGATTCCTATTATTAGAAATATAAATGTTAAATAAACCACAAACCTAGAATACTTATCACTGAAATTGATATTCATGTTTTCTAATGTTGCAGTTTTTTATTCTTCTATTTCAAATAATAGAAAGGAGAAAACAGTAGCTTAAGTATATAGTTAGGAATGCTTATTTGCTTAGTATGAAATAACAGTTACGAAAAAGAGAAAAGAGAAGGACAGTGAATTCCAACCCTATCAGCCAGTCTCTTTTGGAGACTTAGGGCTACTTAGTCACTAGTGTTCCTGCAATCATGAGAACACAAAAGCAACCTATACGCACACTTACCTGCTGTGATTTCATTATTATATTATTTAGCTTTAATATGTGTTTCATGTTTTCTATGAGCGTGCTGAAAAAGAATTAAAGTCTATTAATCCTTTTATTAAAAAATAAAAGTTCATTAACTAGTGACTCAATTAGCATATATTTACTTTTATTGTATCCAATGTACACATCAATAGAAAGTCATCATAACAAAATAAATCTAGTAAAGTTTGATGTAAACTAAATTTCTGCTGAAAATTAGAGATGCATTTCTCTAGAAAAGCTTTTGGTTACAAGTCACAAAAAACATAAAACTTAAGTTTATAGGAACATTTTTAAAGTTCTCATATTTGGGAGAAAAACTCAACAACATGCTAAATTTGCCCCCCTTTTGGAAGTAACTATTTTCAAGAACAATTTTAGGTTCAGAGTAAAACTGAGTGTAAGCAAACCCACATTCTGCCCTTTCAACTCCCCCCCACCCTGCCTTCAACTGCCAGCCTTCTCCACTGTCAACATCCTCTACCAGAAATCACAAATCATGAACCTGCATTGGAAACATCATCAGCCGAAGTCCACAATATAATGGTATAACCCCATGTCGGCACTAGAGTTTACTCCTCCTGGTGTACAGTCTATGGGTTCTGACAGAAGTGTAAGCTACCCTTAGAGTATTGTATAGAAGCATCACTAAACAAGCTGCTTTCTAGTCCCACGTAGTTAATAAATAATTCTGAGTGCCTTCTACAAGGTAAGACATGTACCAAGCCCAGGAATGTACAAGAGAATAAAACATAGTGTGCCTGTTTTCAAAGAGGAAAGAATCTGGTAGAAGAGAAAAATAAATCTACAACATTGTTTGGATCATTACAATTAGTAATGGATCCAAGCCACTTTAAAACCTGTGCTAGAATAGAACAACAGAAGAAGGCCTTAAGTCCTAAGGTGCATGAAGTCAGGAGCAAGATGGAGCTGTTTGGGAGAGTTAGAGTAAACGTGGATCAAATGATTGGGCAAGAACAGTGGTTCTCACACTTTGTAAGGGCCATAACTGCCTAAGAGACTTGTTAAATGTGCATTGCCAATCACTATTCCTCAGAGATTCTGAGTTAGAGTCTGAGTTGTAGCAATGTGGTTATGGAGATAATGTGAATTACCCTGATAATCACTCAGGCATGAGAACACTATAGCAGTTTACTTCTTAGGGCTGAAATCCATAAACCTGGCAGTTAATTAAAAAAAAATTACAAAATCACAAAATTAAAGATGCTACTAAGTCCAAGGGAAAAAAAAGACAAAGCAAAAGATATACCGAGTCTTAGTGTTGACTTCCTCCAGATTTTTTTTAAGTGCAGTTGAAAGCTGCATCCTATGAGAGTGAAAAAATTTGCATTATAAACAAACACCCTTTGTGGTACACTAAAAAAAAAAAAAGAATATGACTAGTTAAAAGTTTATTTTTCTTTTTTTTTTAAGACTAGGTCTCGCTATTTTTGCCCGTGGAACCGCAGGCTCCCATTGCCTGGAGTACCACAGACTCAAGCAAACCCAGCCTCAGCTTCCCAAGTAGCTGGGATTACAGGCTGCGCCACCACACCCAGCTATTTTTTCGGACTAGGTCTCGCTATGTTATCCCAAGCAGGACTTGAACCACGATCCCTAGCCCCAGCCGCTTCATAGGCTGAAGCTCACAGGCACGAGCTACCGTGCCCAGCTAAAAGTTGATTTTTCTTTGAGGTACAGCTGACATATGTTTTTAGTACACATGTAGCTTTAGTTGTATAACATAACGATCCAATATATGTATACTTTGCAAAATGATCACCACACTAAATTTAGTTAACCTTCATCACCATGATTTCTCTTTAAATATAAAACGGAAATAGGCTTTTAAGTAGCACTGTATGGGAAATACTTTCATAAATGAATCACAAAAACATGAAATAATATCAAGAGGGATGAGCTGTTGCCTATGGCTGTGCAATGCCAGGCTGGAGGGTTGAGCAGACCTAAACTTCAACCTGAGCCTTGCTCTCCAAGTCATCTACCCAAGAACAGGGCTGGGAGGCAGCTTTAAGGCACCGCAGGGATCAACATGGGCTTCAAACGGTAAGAGCTAGCAAATACAGTCACAATTGACTGTAAAGTTTAAAATATGCCTATGTGTAAACATGAATTACTTTTAAATTAAAATCTAGTAATAATAAAAATAAAAGAAAATCCAATTCATTAAAAGGAGAAAAGGAGATACAGTAGTAATTGTTCTGAAGTCACCTGAGTAAAAGAACATGATCTGTAAAACAAGCCAGCATGAGATAAGGGGGGAAAGTTCACTGCCAGCAGCAATTAAAAGGGCTTTACTTTTCAACTAAATGCATGAAGAAATTCTTCTGAGGTGGACAGAAATGCAAGAATGCAATTATAAGTCATCCAGATAACTGAGATGATTTAACAGACCAGTCTGTAATAGAGGGCTTTTCATTAACAGTTATATACCAGAACCTAGCACAAAGCTTAGGACACAGTAAACACCTCTGTTGAATCCTAGAATACAGATGTAAAACATGATATTACAAATATATTTAACTCTAATGACAACTCTTATACTTAATTAACAGTTACAGATAAATGAATCCATGTAATCCCATCAAATATTACATGGGATTTAACCTTACATGTGTGTCCATTGTTTTGACTTTTCCTTCTCTATTACAGAATTTCATCAAATGGAGATGCTAATGAAAGCTGTAACGTTCAGAGCTCAAAATCTCTGTGACCACTATCTAATCATTTCTCTTAATTCATTTTGACTAAGTAAACCCCTTCAGACATTACAAGCTATACCCATTCTGTACTCAATTTATAGTGCCAATACTTAATATGCAGCAATTACCTGTCCAATGCAAGTTTTTTCATTTCAAAAGCTGTTTTCACCTTTTCGATTTCTTTTTCCAGGTCTTCAATTTTACTATCAAAGAAGCATAATGAGAGATTAACATCAGAACAGAAAACCATTACTGGAATCGTATATCGCAAATATTTAATAAACTAATACCTTCTGAGATATACTTTAAGTTGCTTGATAAGGGGAATGTCAGAAAGTGCTAACATGAGCATTCATATATATGAAAGTATACATCTGACACTAAAAACTTCACAATAGATGCATGACAAATGCATCCCCCTTTTATTTATTTATTTTTTTGAGACTAGGTCTCGCTATTTTTGCCCGTGGAACCACAGGCTCTCGTTGCCCGGGGTACCACAGACTCAAGCAATCCCCAGCCTCAGCTTCCCAGGTAGCTGGGATGACAGGCGCACGCCACCACGCCCAGCTATTTTTTGGAACTAGGTCTCGTTACGGCCCCAGGTGGGACTCGAACCGCGATCCCTAGCCCCAGCCGCTTCATAGGCTGAAGCTTACAGGCACGAGCCACCATGCCCGGCTCATCCCCCTTTTATTTGAAAAAATAAAGGAAACAAAATTAAAAAGCATTATTACAAGAGGGATAATAGGAAATCTTAATGATAAACACAAATAAAACTTAAAATATGACATACGTTTCAATTTGCTTTTCTTGAACGATTTGTTCTGGAGTTTTTTCTTCATCTACAAATAAATAATTTGAGTTTAGTAATATTTTATAATGATTTCTGTCAATAAGAAATAAAATTTAAACCATAAATGCAAATCAAATGTTTGCAGTTAGTTTCCAATTATGAGACAACTGAAGACAATTTTAACACAGTTTATTCAACCCAATAGATCCAAAATATTACCATTTCAACATGTTAATCAATTTAAAATTGTGAAATATCTCACAATCATTTCTTTTTTTTTTCTCTGAGACCAGGTCTCACTTTGTTGCACGGGGTAGTCTCGAATTTGCAAATTAAAACGATCCCGGATCTGTTGCCTCACACAGCACTTCCACTATAGGCGTGCGCCACCACGTCCCACTTCACAATCATTTCTAATATGTGTATTTTACATTTGTAGCTCTTCCCAATGAGGACTAAGCATATTTCAAGTGTTTGACAGTTATTTGAAACTCATGACTACTGTATTGAAAAGGACAATGTCAAGAGCTCAAAGGGAGTAAAAAGTGAACTTTGTCAATGTCAAGAAAAAAAAACAAAACAATTGTATGCCCATATATTAGCAATTATAAAAATTTTAGATAAATATCTTCTCAAAGACCACAACCCAAAGCCAGGCACGGTGGCGCCTGTCTTTAATTATAGCCTACGAAGTGCGAGGTCAAGAGGTAGGAATCTAGGAATTGCTTGAGTCCGTGGGTATGAGACCCACCAGGGGCAACATAGCAAGACCTAGCTCCAAAAAAATACCTGGGCATGGTGGCACATGCCTGTAATCCTAGCTACTTGGGAGGCTGAGGCAGGGGATTGCTTGAGTACGTGGTTCCGGGCACTGGGCAACGAGAGTCTGCGGTTTCCCGGGCAACAGAGTGAGATCTAGTCTCAAAAAAAAGACTACAACCCAACTTCTGGTGATCTGCTTTTAAATCTGTTTTCTCAAGCCAACCACCAAATTGAAGTACCGGGGGGTGGGGGTGGGGTGTGAACCCCAGAGATCACAGAGATGTGAAATTTATATATAAACAAATCTGTTTTCTCTCTTAGTCATAGATATTCTATAGTGTAGATTATTAAATCCACCCCAAGTTTTCAGATGGCACAATTTCTTAAAAAATGGAATTTTCTATACAGGGAAAATAAGGACTAAGAGATGGCAGATTCTTTATTATTTTGATTTTAGCACTTTCACCTTCAGAGAAGTCATCTCTGATTATTTTATCTAGACTAGCCCCTTCCTCTTATCACACCATTATTTCTTTCCTCACAGGATCAAGCTTCATTATCACCTTGTTATTTGTCTATCTTTTTTGTTGTCTAAGAATGTAAACTCCATGAAGGCAAAGTCTTGTTCAATATCACATCTCTATGCCTAACAAGGTGGCAGGATATATTGAATACTCAAATATGATTGCAGGAATACCAAAAAAGATAATTTTATAATGGTCCAAATTTTGAAAAACCTTTTCTTCATACCCTGTGCTCCGAGGAAAAAGATTATCGTTTTATTATGTGGGCTCTCATGCAGAGAAAAAGCACTAGCTATCTCCTGCTTTTCAGCTCCAAGATAAACATCATAAATATAAACAAACACTGGCTCTGGGAACAAGAAAACCATAAGCTGTTCAGGGGGTGCAAAATGACCACACGGACACCTCTGAGGTAAGCATTACTGATCTAATGGAAAGGTCAGAGCTTTGGAGACAAGACAGTCTGGTTTAAAAGCCAGTTCTACAATTTCTATTTATAGAAAGCAAAAAAGACGGCCATTTTATAGTACTTTTTTTCTTTTCCAACAAAATGACTTTAGAATGTTTGTGAGGAACAGGCTTATACATTAAGCTGCAGTAGGTGATCAGAAGCACTAATCCCATTATTTTACCTTCCTTGGTCCCTGGGATTTTTGGATTTGTAATTTTAAAAGGAAAATTTAATTCTTTTCTGAGTTTTGATAAGAGACTGCCACTCATACCTTTTAAGTTGATCTCTGTTCTGCCAGTTGCCATAATCCAGTGTTTCTCAAAGTACTGGTCTCAGATTACTTAATAATTATCAAGTTAGCCAATTTGATTTTCAAGTTTTTAATAGTACTTGTTTTATGATCCCTCCAGTTCAAGAGATTCCTCAACCCTGACCAACAGATTGTAACTGCCCTACATTGTTATTTAGCTGTTTTATATTTTATTACATTCTGCTGCTTCCTCCATTCTCTAAACAAATAACGTTTTGTAAAGTTGCTTTTCTTATCCCTGAATTTCTGTTCACCACTGAACTCACATCTTTATCTAAAAATGAAAATACATACTTGCATCAACCGCTGATTTATATTCCAAGAGTTGTTGTTTTGTCTGTGCTCTCAGTCTGAAATTAAAAAGAGAAAGTTAAATATTTATGAGGTTTATACCATTATAAAATAAACTCTTGATTTTTTTGGAAGCAGTTTCAATTAAATGCATACAAATACACTCCAAATTACTACCTTCCAGTGATTTCATTTTACTTTACGTGAACATAAAGAATTTTAAGGAGTCAGAGGAAGCACAAAATGGAATACAGTGGGGAAAATAGCATCTATGAAGAAATTAAAAATATGACTGTCCATTTGTTCTTGGTGGGCCACACCAAGATGGGCCTCCATGAAAACTGCTACATACAGAAATCAATCAAAATGCAGACACCAAGCCGGGCACGGTGGCTCGTGCTTGTAAGCTTCAGCCCATGAAGCGGCCGGAGCTAGGGATCGCGGTTCGAGTCCCACCTGGGACCCGTAGCGAGACCTAGTTCCAAAAAAATAGCTGGGCGTGGTGGCGCGCACCTGTCATCCCAGCTACCTGGGAAGCTGACGATGGAGATTGCTTGAGGCTGTGGTACCCCCCCGGCAACGAGAGCCTGAGGTTCCACAGGCAAAAATAGCAAGACCTAGTCTCAAAAAAAAAAAAATAAATAAAAAGAAAAAAAAAAATGCAGACACCAGCAAACACTGTAAGGGTCTACAGCATCTCTATGCCTTGTATTGATAACTCTGAGTATATTGAACCCAAAATCATACATTAAAAAAAGCAGAAAAGCTATGTAAAATGGCAATTATTAAGTTGTATTTAAAAGATGTTTCCAAATAACAGGGTCCTTTCAAAAACAACACACAAAAAAAGGGTCTTTTCATAATTTTAAAACTGTTTTTTGAGATCTATATAAGTAGCTAAGAAAGGCTGGACAAATTTCTAGAACTACCTAGCTGGTTCCTTATGTTTCAAAATTTCAGATAAAAAGAACAAAAAGATTAAGGAGGGCAGCAAAACAAGGGAAGTACAGTTTCTTTTCTTCTAGCAGAGATGAAAATGGAAATCTCCTGTCTTTATCATTTAGTACTTCATATTGTAGATAGGACAAAATTCCTCTCCCCCGCCCCCACACAGAATTCTTAATGGAAGGTGGCCAGGTTTATGATTAGTCAAGTCCCCTCTAAAGGGTTAATAAAGCTGTTATTGCTGTAACGTTTATCGCCCCCACCCCCCGCCCCATTCCAGTTTTTTCCCCGTAATATTAAGTAGGTAAGGCTGCACATTTTCTCCTGTGAAGGTCCAGATAGCAACTATTTCAGACTTTGTGAGTTACCAAGTGTCTGTCGGTTGTCACCGCTTAACTAGGTCCCTGGACCAGGAAAACTGTCCCAATAAAACATCAAGGACACTGCAATCGGAATTCCGTGTTAGGGAAATATTTTTATGACTCCCCCGGGAATCCCAGTGAAAGACAAGAAACCATTCTTAGCTCGAGGGGCGACACAAAATCGGAATTATTAGGGTCTTTGTTCCCAGGTTTCACGTCTTCCCTCCCCTGGGAACAGCTTAGCGGAACGACGCCAACATGGCGGCCTCGACAGAAAAAAAAGACGATTTTCACTAAAACACGTCAAGTTTCGTCACTGAGAGGGTCCTCACAGCAGGAGCCAGGCAACCCCGCAGGCGTCGCCCGAGGCTGGGATCCAACCCACAACCTCTCCCGAACCCCCGCCGGGGCGAGAGGGGGAACGGCCGGGATTCCACGGACTCGAAGGTCCCGCCGCAACACGCCTGCCCCGACGGGTCTCATTGAACCCGGACCGACCCTTCCAGGAGGGGCTCGTTTTTCTCTCCCTCAGAGGCGGCTTCAGGGGACACCGTGAGTGACGCAGGAGCGCAGCCATTCGACGCCCGAAACACGGCCGGCGCGCCCCCCCCAGCACGCCCACTCCGGACAACCTGAGCAGCAGAGCCACGCGGTCCTCGGGGGCCGCCGCCTGGGCGCCGGCGACCTGGGGCGGGCGGCCCTCACCGCGGGAGTCTGCGGGCTCGGGGGCGGCCTGTCCCTCAGCTTGCGAGTCCATCTTAGCGGTGTGAGGCGCGGAGCGGCAGCACGGGAGAAGCGTCGACGAAGGTTGTTTTTCCCGCCACTGAACGGACTCTTGAGGTACGTCAGGCTCCGCCCCTTCCGCCAGGGGCACGCCCCTTCCGCCAGCGAACACGCCCTTCTGCTCACGGCCACGCCCCTTCCCATGGCCACGCCCTCCCGCTCCTTCTTCCTTTACTTTTTCTTTCCAGGTTAAGTGAGAATTTTAGTTACAAATGGAAAATTTTTGTTTGTTGAGACGAGGTCTCGCTATATTGCCCAGAGTTGTCTCGAACCCGCGGATTCAAGTGATCCCTGGCCTGTACACCACGCCCGGTGTGTACAAATGGAAAATTTTATAGAATTTCTTCTAGTATTCGTTGATAATATAATTATATTTATTTATATTTATTTTTCATTAATAGTTTTGTTGTTTACATGCTAATATATAAATACATTGCACCACGGCTTTCCTCGGGGTTCTCTGGAGGTGGTTTTTCCCGCCACTAAATTGACTCCCGTCAGGGGCGGAGTCTCCCCGTCCCGCCCCTTCCTCCGAGGGTCACGCCCCTCCCACCGACGACCGCACTTCTCAGCCAACAGTCACGCCCCTTCCGCCGCCGGCTACGCCCCTTACGCCCCACCACGCCCTTTCGGCGGTTTCCATTTCCCTCTCGTTATCCCGTCTGCGCTGGTCCAAATTGTTAGTCCCTGAGAGTTTAGGGCCTGAAGCGCCAGCTCCGCGGAGCCAGGAGCAGGCTGCAACCGCTTCGTTCACTCGTCAGGTCTCGGGAGCCGTAGCCTGGTGGAGAAATGACCTGAACTTCGTCAAAATGACCTGAACCTGGACTGGTGACGTGCAGGACCACAGGGTTTTGGCCCATTTTCGAGTCCCTGGAGAGCCTCAGCCTTGGGAAATGGGTGGTCCTTGGAGGCTGGCATTGGAGAAACTGGTGATTGACTTGTCACCTAAACGCATAGCTAGACCCTTTGTTTGGCGGAGAAACTGGGGGTGCAGTTCAGAGATGGCAGTGGCTTCCCAAGTGCCAAGCGATGCTGACACTGGAACCCGACTTCCAGCCTACAGTCCCGCGTGCAGTATATGATTGGGCTTCCCCTGCTGGGCTGTGAGGGGGAAACAAGGCTGATTGTTTGCTGGGTCCTGTGAAGGGCACTGTCCTTGCAACAGGAGCTCAATCATTTCGAATCTTTGTTTTACAGAGAAGTGACCTCATAGTTCTTTTTTCACCTTTATCACTTTTTTTGGGATGCCTCCCAGCATCCATCTGTTCTTTCAAATGGTTGTCTACTGGCCAAATTTGGAAAAAGATAACTTAGTAGTTCTGAATCTGAGTGCATCAGGACCATGGAATGGTGGCTAAAAGAAATTGCTAAGTGCCTCTCAAGTTACTAATTCACTCTATAGAGGTTCCAGATGATAGTGCTGTGGCTGGTTAGAGGACACTTTTGGGAATCACTAATATTTTTTACGAATTTTTAAAAATACCGAGTAAAGCAGCCGGGCAAGGTGGTGCGTGCCTGTAAGCTTCAGCCTATGAAGCGGCTGGGGCTGGGATCGCGGTTTGAGTCCCGCTTGGGGCAACACAGCGAGACCTAGTCCCAAAAAGTAGCTGGGCGCGGTGGTGCGCGCTTGTAATCCCAACTACCTGGGAAGCTAAGGCTGGATTGCTGGAGTCCATGGTACCCTGGGCAACGTGAGCCTGTGGTTCCACGGGTAAAAATAGCGAGACCTAGTCTCAAAAAAAAACACCAAAAACAAAAACAAAGTAAAGCAAAAAAGGCCCAGGTATGGGTGGGGAGCTTTTTAGTGTCCAGTACTGCAAATAGGGTAACTATCACCATGCCACTCCTGTGAGATTAATGACTTAAAACCACTAAGAAAACATTAAGTTTCAAAAGGTATTTTACAGATCACACTCCAGTGAACTTAAAATGCTAAATATAGAAAAATACCTAAGATAAAGAGCATTTAGGGATTAATAGGAAAAGCATTAAATGGTCAATGTACTAATCAATTCAGGAATGAGACAGGGATGTACACCTATTATCAATGATTGTTTTGGAGAGTCTAATATAATGCTACCAGTATTGAAAATTGGAATCAGGGTACAGAAAACTTCCCTACTGACAAATCAAGTAAGAGAAATGTTATCAGTTGGTTAAGAAAAATAAAACCAGCTGCAAAAAAATAGAAATGACATTGTACTGAAGTGGATCAAACAAGACAAGGGAGAAAATGATTTTAGGCTGATGACAGTTCTTGCCAACATCCTACATGTATGTACATAATCTCTAAATAACTATTTTTTGAGCCTAGTTCTCGCTATTTTTGCCTGTGGAACTGTAGGCTCACGTTGCCCCGGGTACCATGAACTCAAGCAAACCCCAGCCTCAGCCTCCTAGGTTGCTGGGATTACAGGTGCACGCCACCACGCCCAGCTATTTTTTGGGACTAGGTCTCGCTATGTTGCCCCAAGCAGGACTCAAACCATGATCCCTAGCCCCAAGTGGTTTTTTTTTTGAGACTAGGTCTCGCTGTTTTTGCACATGAAACTACAGGCTCATGTTGCCCAGGGTGCCATGGACTCAAGCAATCCCCAGCCTCAGCTTTCTAGGTAGCTGGGATTACAGGTGTGCACCACCACGTCCAGCTATAGTTTTTTGGAACTAGGTCTCACTACATTGCCCCAAACGGAACTCAAACTGTGATCCCTGATCCCTGCTGCAGCTTCCTAGGCTGCCACTGAGAGGCATGCGCCACCATGCCTGGCTAACTAGACAATTGAAAGTTCATGTTTTTGAACTTATCCCCAAGCATTTGAAAAATATAGTTTTGGCATGAAAATACAAAGGATACTATAAAGATTTGATAATATAAAAATCTTCAAGACAGCATAAAGTGAAAGGGCAAATGACAAGGAAAGGTTAATGTATTGGTGAAGGCAACCATTTATTCATGTAGCCAGTAAAGGTATTAACTAAAACAGCAAATAAGGTAACTCTTGGCCAAATTTAGAGGAATTGAAGAAAATGATAAACTTTAGCTATGGCAAAGATGCAGAGAAAAATCAGCATTTTTTGTACATTGCATCACCTCTAAGTACCTGCTGAAACGTCTAAGTCTGAAGAAAAATGTAACATGACTATCAACAGGGAAATAGTTGAATGCTTCATAGCAGACCTATACCATGAAATATAATAACCAACTACACATACACATGTTGAAATGAATTGCAAAGTATATAGTGTCCCCATTTTTAAAATCTCTTAATTTTTATGCATGTCTGTAGAAGGCAAGGGAGGAGACAGCCAACAGCTGACAACCTTTCTGGTATCTGGGTTGACACAGGAATAGGAGTGAAACTTTTCGTTTTGAGGGTTGTTTTATATTCTTAACCAATAAAGTCAACTCAGTTTTGAATACAGGGTTCTTATTTTTTCAAGTGAAAAATGATAATAGGTAAAATGGATAATTAGTGGGAAAAAATAGATTTAGAATTATGACCACACCGAGAAATGGAAAAACAAGCATGAGGCGGTAGACATTTACTGAAGGAGAACTAAGCAGTAGATTCTCTGAAATGATGGGGTTTATACATGCCATGCGCCCTGTGAAAATTATTTTAATGCTTTCACCTCAGTGGTTAATAAAGTGAACGTCACATTACATGAAACAAGAACCACATATATAAGCAATAGTTATATACATTTGCTGCGTTCCCAGGTAAACAAAGGAATTTTTATATTCCCCACCATACCTTTAAGATAACTTCTGGATTATTTTAGAGTAGGAAGTAGCCATGAGTTAATAAGGTATAAGTAAAAAGGACCTCATACTTTATTAAAAGGAAACGTAACATACTATGTACAGATAGCACATGGTGCCAATTTTATTTGCATTCCAAGTCAAGGTCACAAGTTATACCTTTGCTACAGCTTTGGCTAAATCTTGAACGAGTGTAGAGTTCAGCTGTGCGAGATTGCTGATTTTGGCATGCTTAGATGTGGCATACTTGTTCTTAATAGTCTGAAAGAGAAAGCATAATAATTGAGGAAAACCTAAGACCCACAATAAAGATAGTCACTGAAAATATCAACCACTTAACAAGATATGCATTTGTAGACAAAGTCAATAATCTTCACTTTTTCCAACATTTTTACAGTGCACAGCTGATTGGCTTACCATGTGCTTTGTAAGTCCACGATTCACCATGACTACATTCTTAGCCAGGTGCTGCATAACAACAAGAAGTGATTCTTCAGTGTAGGACAGGTAATGTTGGAGAGTTGGTGTCTGAAATCAAACATTAATGTTAAGAATGCTCATCAATGATGGTTTTCATAAATTTCCTAGATGTTATTCAAGAATAGGTAAAGTGATAGTAACAAATGACTCACTTAATTGAGCTTCAAGACAAACTTAAGACCCCTTCTTTGCCAGATTCTTTTTTCATGTTTCTCTGGATCCTTTCATATGCGAAGGTGTTCAAACCTAGTGGTTTGAACTATAGTAATGGCTCCTGTTTCTGCCCTAAAGCTAGACCCTTAAGACACCTCAGGCCAACTTTCTCAATCAGTTTTATGCCTAGGGTAGCACATGACACATTTGAGAACTGGTCAAACCAATGACTATGAATGGATTTGTGGATGTTATTTGACCAATGGGCAAAAACTGTCCGTTTTTGTTTTTTTTTTGAGACTAGATCTAGAGCTATTTTTGCCCATGAAACCACAGGATCACGTTGCCCAGGGTAACAAGGACTCAAGCAATTCGCAGCCTCAGCTTCCCAGGTAGCTGGGATTACAGGCGTGTGCCACCACGCCCAGCTATTTTTTGGGACTAGGTCTTGCTATGTTGCCCTGGGTGGGACTCGAGCCATGATCCCTAGCCCCAGCCACTTCATAGGCTGAAGCTTACAAGCATGCACCAATGTGCCCGGCTGGCAATTTTTGTATGTAAGGAGTACCAGTTGTTATTTTCTTAAAGGGGTAGAGAGAGATGAAAATACATAATGATGTACATGCACTTTTGAAGAAAGTTTGTGATGTCAATCAAAATACCATTTTTAATCATTCCCTGGCTAGATCCCATATTTAGGAGCCATTTAAGTTGTCCTATAATGGAAAATCAGAAGCTCTGTTTTCGAGCAAATACAGCTCATTGTAAAAGCTCAGGATGACCTACAATCTGAGATGGAGCTTACCCATTCACCATTGTCAAGAATTTTCAGTGCTAAGCAGAAAGCTCCTGCTGCGATTTGCGAAGGAGGAAAGTGCACCATATCATAGTCCAACATAGTTAACTCCATCAAGTATTTGGCCAAAGTGTGCTGTTCAACATCAACCTGAAAGAAAACCCCAGGTTACCAAAACACTTTCAGAAAACTTCATATTGGCAACAGACCGTACCATAGACCCCTATTTATGAGCTATAAATGCTTGGCCACAGACTCAAATGAACTACCCATGGGAAACCTTAGTAACATGCACTTTGACTGAAAATACAGTATCTTTATCCTAACTTGGGTAGTTAGCTAGTTGAATCTGATTAGTTTGGTCAATGTTATCCCTTAGAAGTACTACTCCCTCATGCAATCCGTACCTCCCCAATCTTAGAAGCTCTCCGAAGGAAGTGCAGAGGCAGAGGGCGACCCAAGCTAAAATTTAAAGATCTCAGAATCTTCATTTCCATCTGTCTAATTTGGTGCTTAGTGTACGTGTTGTCAGTCACAAAGGCAAAATCTCCGATTTCTGGAGGGTACATTTCTTCGTATTTGCTTGCAATAAACATGGCAGTTACACCAACTAGCTGCAGCATCTTCTTGGGGACACAGTTATTCTGCAATGGAAATTTCAGCCGGATGAGTAAGGAACATGTATTTGATAAAGGAGACAGACTGTTGTGGAAAAGGTGGGGAAAACTCCCATAGCAAACTCTCAATGCTACCCACCCATCCTTCATGATGGGCGTTCAGCTAGGACCCTACGAGAACACCAGTGACTCCATTACGCTCACCTGCATGAACCGATCAATGATGGAAACAGTCATGTACATGGTCTCCTGCAGCAATCTGAATTTCATCTGAACCTGCACCAGCCAATCGATAAGGATGGCTCTCATGTTTCCAGTGACTTCACGACCCAGGAGATATTTTGGCCGAACTCCTTGCTCTTCCTATGAAGGAAATGTTGATTATTCCTAGAAGCAAGACTCCATGGGACATTTCAGACCAGAGAACATCTCTGCAGCACTTAGGAGCTAACAATTCTTGACTCAGTGTTCTTAGGGTCACCAGTTTTATCACCGATAAAAAAAAATAAACATTAAGAAGGGCATTGTCGGCTGGGCATGCTGGCTCGTGCCTGTAACCTTCAGTCTATGAAGTGGCCGGAGCTAAGGATCACAGTTCAAGTCCCGCCTGGGGCCCATAGCAAGACCTAGTTCCAAAAAAATTGCTGGGCATGGTGGCGCGCGCCTGTAATCCCAGCTACCTGGGAAGCTGAGGCTGGGGATGGCTTGAGTCTGCGTTACCCTAGGCAACGGGAGCCTGTAGTTCCACGGGCAAAAAATAGCAAGACGTAGTCTCAAAAAAAAAAAAAAAAAAGGGGGGGGGGGGCATTTTGACAGGTGCTTTGCATTGGCAGAACTCACAATAGCTTCTGCTGGCAGATACCCTGTTCCCACTTGCTCTCAAATAAAGATATTTCACTCTTAGAACCTCAGATCTTTTCTCTAAAAACCTTATCCCCAGTTCCTGTGGCTTTGAGACGAGAAAACAGCTTCAGCTTCCAGATCAGCTTTGTCACATTCCTGCTCCAAGGTATGAGTCCTAAAAACATCACGGCTAAGAACCATTCAGGACCAACATATACATACACTAAATCCACTCCAAGATAGAACACAAAGGCATTAAGAAACCTGAAGCTGACAGTTGCTAGTCTGCTTGGCAAGACAATCTTCTAGAAAAATTATGATGTCCTGCCGCCGGGCACGGTGGCTCGTGCCTGTAAGCTTCAGCCTATGAAGCGGCTGGGGCTAGGGATCATGGTTCAAGTCCTGCCTGAGGCCTGTAGTGAGACCTAGTTCCAAAAAAATATATAGCTGGGTGTGGTGGCGCGCACCTGTAATCCCAGCTACCTGGGAAGCTGAGGCTGGGGATTGCTTGAGTCTGTGATACCCTGGGCAACGAGAGCCTGTGGTTCCACGGGCAAAAATAGCGAGACCTAGTCCCACCCCAAAAAAGAAAAAGATGCTCAAAAGAACCAGTCAAGACACTGAAGTTACTGACACTGGTAAGAAATGCATTCTTAACAGACAACTAGGGAATCTGCTAATTAGATGCTGGTTAGCATCTAGAATACTACTTTTTTGTGGGGGTGAGGGGCAGGGGAACAGAAATAATCCACTAATAGAGAGCAATTGTGTGTGATGAAGTGGAAAAAGAACAACTCCAACCAGCATTTGAATGTCTTCCTCTAAGTCATAAGGACTTCTCTTGCTATGACACAAAAACCATATTAACCTGAGTGTCTTGTGATGTGAATGTACTTCTTAGCCTTTTCTCTCCACTGCCCTCTACTACCTGCATATTGTCCCTCAACCCAGAGTGCCTCCAGCTGTGATGGATATAAGCATGCTACTCAGCGTAGGACGTGCTGCTGCAAAGCACTGTGGCAGCAGCATTTGTCCCTCTGAGAGCCCACTGGGCTAGTCTAGCCATGGAGCACAACTCCTGAACAGCCTTGACTGCAGAGAGGCCTGTGAGTATGTGCAGGGAAGACCATCCTCTTCTACGCAGCTCTGGGAGGGACACACATGCAGTGGTGATCAGTAAGATGAGGCTGACCAACCCTGGTGGCCAGCGGGGTGAAAGCACGGTCAGAATGTCCTCACATCCTCAACTCCATTTGAACATTCTTTGCTAAATGACAGACTTCACTGGTATGTCATGTGCCTTTGATTGTGGTAATCAATGGAGAATTCGCAGGTGGAAAGCTGCTGTGCCCTGCTTGACCTACTGTCAACTGCCAATGGAAAATACCTTTAGCAACACCAGATGCAGTTTGAAAGACTCTCTGTAAACAACACTGACCTCCAGCTGTCTCAAGTAAGTGTAGATATCTTTCACGTATTCGCTACAAAGGTTTGGATCCGCTCCATCGTCTGCATCCACATCACTCACTGCAAGAATTACATCGGAGAAAGCCTGACACAGATATTCCTCTGCAGGGGCACATCCAGACGTTTCCATCGGGCTTGGAGAGGGAGTATCAACCTTGAAAACAGAGAGATCTCTCAAAAAAAAAAAAAAAAAAAAAAAAAAAAAAAAAAAAAAAAAAAAAAAAAAAACAAAAAAAAAACCAAAAAAAAAACAGCGAAGTGGAACATACACTGTAAGCTTGGCAATGAAGAGCAGGTTAATGATACCAACTCCAGAGATGATCTGCTGAGAAGACACATAACTCATTCCCATAAAGGAAAAGTACGTTCCTGTCAAATTTATTTCTCTTCAGCAATTGATTAACATGAAAGGAAAATGTCAATTAAGAGTGGGTCAATTTGAAGTCCACAGAACTCAAAACACTCACAGGAAAAACAGAAGGCAAATATATTTCTAGCCAAGACTTTCTTTGAAAGGAAGCTTAATTATTAAGTTAATTTAATCCAAATGAATGATAGATCAGTCTTTAGTCTTTAAAAAGGTAGACTTCTCAGTACTCGGGAAAACACAAGTTTCAGTATTAAAGACTGTTATTAACTGTATCCTACAAGCTATTCCCTTTACCTTATTGTTCAAACATTTTTTAAACATCCTCAAATCAAGCCCTGCTAGGCACTGGCTTTCTGGTATCCTTAACAGACTTTGCACTTAGAGGAGATAAGTAAAGGCAGGCTGTAACTTCCAGAAACTATGGCAGGTATGCAGGAAGTTAGAGCAAGTTTCAGCAGTTGATGCTGAAGCAGTTTTAAAGGAATGATAAGATCATAGTTAAAGTGAAGAGAGGGTGGGAATGGTGGCATTCTGAACAAATGGGGACACAAAGGCAAGAATTTTTAGGCTTAGCATTAAAGAAACCAACCTCAAGTAATTTGGCACAGCTGATTAAGGACCATGCATAATATAGGTTTCATGAGTTATGGCCAGATCAGTGTTAAAACAAAGTCCAAATGTCTTATCCTTAGCTGAAACAGGTTGAGTGAAGGACTTTTATAACTAGTTTTAACTAGAAATTCAGAAACCAGTTCATTCCAATTTTAGTCAAGCAGCCTCTTCTAGATCACCTGTTTTTCCTTCACAGGGTTAAACTGATCTTTATACAGATAATTTAAAGAACAGGTAATGGGTTTTAAGGCTGTTAACTCATCTCGCCTACTGTTTGAAGAGCTACATTTCCTTTCTCTTTTACACCTTGTATATACCCCAGTGTAATAAGTTTATTATTTCAATGGTCATATGAGATAATGAAAACAAAATTCAAGAGAATAGACTTAAATTCTGAAGAATTTAAGTCTGAAGAATTTAAGTGAAATCTTTGGTTAAAACAGTTACTAATCAATACCACTCACAAAGAGGGCAGTGGAACAAATCAACTAGAAGCACAGGTTCCAAAGCCAGACAACCTCTATCTGAACCCAAATAGCCACTTTGTAGCTGTGTGTCTCTAGGCGATATACTTTCCTTCCCCATTATCTAAAATGTGGAGGGGTAGACAACTAGCTACAAGAAAACATGTAAAAAATCAAGGGCTTTATTTAATGTGTGTAAATGTGCCCAACAACAGAGCAGAGTCTGCCTCCTGCTAAACACACAATGCTACTAGCGTTAGTATGCACTCAGAGCTATTGCATGCATGGAGGTGGAAGGGGTGAGAGGAGCAGGAAAAACCGGGTCTAAATGGGTGAATAAATTTACCAAAATCGGCTCAGATTTTTCTTCTTTAACAGGCTCAGATTCCAGTTCGGGCTGAGGTTCTGGTTCCGGCTCTGGCTCCACCGCAGACACAGGTCCCTTTTCCAGAGCCTTTGGTAGTTTTTTAGTGATCACTTTCCCACTGGCTAAAGACTTTGCTTCCTGCAGATGAAAGGGAGAAGGGCAATGAGTCTCCATGAAGCGTCCCAGCCCAGTGAACTCTCCTGGAACTCTCCAGGCAGGAGCAGCTGGCTCTGGACTACACTTACCTTTTTCAGAAGCATCTTGGCCTGTGGCTGTTCACTGACTTTGTTGCCTATGTCTCCCAGCGCAGTCCTTGACCTCAGCCCGGGCTTGCAGGCTGCAGCCGAGCCCAGGGGCACGCGCTTGGCGCCGGCCAGGCTGAGCTTCGCCTTATTCTCAGCATTCATTTTCGTGTTCTGAAAGACAGCGAGACCATACTGAGAGCAGACCAGGGAGGGGAGGCCCAGGCAGGGAGGGGTTCACTAAGGCCAGGCAGGAGGGGCGCTGTGGAGCAGAAAGGGTGCCTCAGGGGCAGACAGGGCTCTGACAACTCAGGTTTCTCCCATTGCCTGCTGGAGGGGTGGCCAGGGCAGTCCCCTACGGTCCTAAAATACACTTACTCACATCTGAAAGAAGCCCTCAATTGCTGGCACCTCCTCCTTCCCCGCCCTCCATCACCCTTTATTGTTTTTATCCCCAGCCCTCTTCTCCATCACTGTTTTTTGTTTTGTTTTGTTTTTTTGAGACTAGGTCTCCCCTTTTGCTACCCGGGGAATCGCAGGCTCACGTTGGCCAGGGTACCCCGGACTCAAACGATCCCCAGCCTCAGCCTCCCAAGTAGCTGGGATTACAGGCGCGCGCCACCAGGCCCAGCTATTTTTTTGGAGACTAGGTCTCGCTGTGTTGCTTGGGGCGGGTCTCGAGCCGCGATCCCCAGTCCCAGCCGCGGCTTCCTAGACTGGCGCTTACAGGCACGCGCCAGGGTGCGCGGCCTTCACCACCTTTTTCAAAGAGGTTTCCCGTTGCCCCTTCTCCTTCCCTCCCCCCCAACATTTACCCAAGGTCGAGTCAGTTCGTTCTCCCCTCCCGCCCGCCCGTCCGTCCGTCCGTTTCCCAACTCCCTCCACCAGGGGAGCCCTTCCCACCCCCCATTCTCGGCCCCAAATCGCCTCCCCGGTTCCCTCCAAGCCCGGGGTGCAGGGGCGGCGGCTACCGCGGCCCAGCAGGCCCGAGGCCTCGCCGCAGGCCTGGAAGGCCGCGCCGGGGACCGGTCCACGGCAGCTCACCCTGGTGACCCGCAGGGCCATGGCTTCCTCTCCACCAGACAGCGGCTCCGCGGGGTGAAGCAGAGCGCGGTAGCCCCAGAGCAACCCAGAGCCAGTCCCGAAGCAGAGCAACAGCCGTTCCTGCGCAGCACGCCGGGCGCAGCCGCTCCGACTCAGGTTTAAACCCCGCGCCCCTCGCTCCTCATTGGTCCGTTCGTGGCACTCGCTCCCTTCCCATTGGCGGCGGCCGGTTCCTCCGCGAATGCGTTTCCAGGGCGATCCCATGATGACGTTCGGGGGCGTGGTCTGATGCCACGTGACCTGGCTCCGCGCCTGCGTGCTCGGGGCCGCCGCCCTGACCGCCTCGAGAGGCGCGTCCCAGGAGGGGAGGTGTGGCCTCGGGGAGGTGACCGGCGGCAGCTGCTGCGTCTGGCGAGGCTTTTTTTCGGGCTGGTTGTAAAGTGCAGTGCTCCTGGTGGGGAGCCTTCCCAGGACCGCAGATTAGACCGAGGTGGTTGGTGTCTTTGTCCATGATGGTAACTGCTTAAACATCACGGCCAGCTTCTGACTTGTCGGAGTTCGTCCATCAAATAGCTTCTCAGAGCCAGTCTTTTTGTTCAAGCTTTTTATTTGAAAATCATTTCGAGTCATAAAAGTTGGAAACAAAAGTAATATTAGTGACATGTCCGTATACTCTTCACCCAGATTCACCTGTCCTTAACATTTACGCCTCTGGTTTTTATCATTAGTCTCTCTCAACTGCACATAAGATTTTTTTCCCCCTAAACATTTGAGGGTGTTAAGTGTTATATGTGTATATATAGAGAGAGGTGCTAAGATATATACATATGTATGTATATGTATAATGTATATGTATGTATATATGTATATCTATGTGTGTAATTGCATATACACGTATATATGTGTATATGTATATATACATATATATTTTATATGAGAAAGATCTCTGATATATGATAAATATATATAAATATAAAATATATAAGGTTTCTCATATAGATTACATATATGTATAGATATATACCTATATCATATATATAAGAGATATATATCATATATGATAAAGATTTCGGAGAGAATGGCCAACAGACAAATGAAAAATTGCTCAATATCACTAGCAATAAGGGAAATGCAAATCAAAACCACAATGAGATACCACCTTACACCAGTAAGAATGGCCCACATCCAAAGAACAGGCAACAACAAGTGCTGGCGAGGATGTGGAGAAAAAGGAACACTCTTACACTGCTGGTGGGAATGTAAACTGGTCCAACCTCTATGGAAAGCTGTGTGGAGGACCCTCAAATTAATGAAAATGGAACTACCATTTGACCCAACAATTGCTCTCTTGGGAATCTACCCAAAAGAGACCGCAATGTGGGTACAAAGGGACACCTGTGCTCAGATGTTTACCGCAGCAATATTTATAATTGCAAGGACATGGAAGCAACCTAAGTGCCCCAAAACAGATGACTGGATGAAAAAAATGTGGTATATATACAAGATGGAATATTACTCATCAATTAAGAACGACAAATTCGCCGGGCACGGTGGCTTGTGCCTGTAAGCTTCAGCCTATGAAGCGGCCGGGGCTAGGGATCGCGGTTCGAGTCCCACCTGGGGCCCGTAGCGAGACCTAGTTCCAAAAAAATAGCTGGGTGTGGTGGTGGGCGCCTGTCATCCCAGCTACCTGGGAAGCTGAGGCTGGGGATTGCTTGA
>PVHY01015409.1:0-36043 GCA_004024945.1 Uropsilus gracilis
TATATCTATATCTATATCTATATCTATATCTATATCTATATCTATATCTATATCTATATCTATATCTATATCTATATCTATATCTATATCTATATCTATATCTATATCTATATCTATATCTATATCTATAACCATACATATATACATGTATGGATGTATATATATACACATGTATGTATACATCTATATATGTATGTATGTATGTATATATATATATGTATGCTCCTTTTTTAGTTGGAAATATATTTTATCTTGTATCAATATGACTGTCCCTGTATTTTCAGGGTATTATTTGCTTTCAGTATTGTTTGCCAATCTTTTACTTTGACTCTATATTTACTTTTTGTGTGCAAATAAGTCTTCTAGAGATAGCAGAAAGTTGTATTTTGTTTTCTGACTTAGCCAACCACTTCATGCGTTTAATTCATGAGTTCAGTCACTTATGTCTAGTGGTTTAGATTCCCACTTTTTGATTATTGTCTTGATGATTTTTGCTGTTTGTACCCAAACTTTGCTTTTTTTTCCCCCAGTGTATTTTGAAAATTGCCCTTTGTGTAGTGGTTGCATTCCATTTTTATCCTCACTTTTTCCTCTAGATTATTTTTCCTAAGCTTTATCATGTGTTATAAATAAGATTCATGTTTAGAATCTATTTTAAATTGAAAGCATAAGATGCAATTTTTACTTTGTCCCTCTAAATTAGCTCTTTCTGGAGATTTATTACTTCTAAATGAGGTTTCCTTTCATTTTATAACAGGCCCTTTAATAGTTCTTGCAAGACTATTTAGGGGAGATGAGTTTCTTTAGCTACTCTTTGAAATACATTTTACCACTACTTCAATTTTCAGTGTTAACTGACTTGGGTAGAGAATATTTGGTTTGAAGTTTTTTTCCATTCAGAGCTTTGAGTATCTCATATCCAACTCTTCTGAATTGAAAGATTTCTGCTGGAAAATCTGCTGGTGGTTTTATGAGGATCTCCTTATATGTGACTCTTTACTTTTTTCTAGCTGATTTAAAATTCTCTTTATCTTTATTTTTTTCCATTTAATTATACTTTGGTGTGTACCTATTAGATTATTTTGTATGGTATTTTTGATATTTATGGGTCTGAATACTTGTTTCCTTCCCCAGTTTGGGAAAGTTCTTAGCTGTAATTTTCATAAATAAAATATATACTCTTTTTCTCTTTTCCTTCCAAAATCTTTGTGATGTGACTATTGTGTTTTTTGATGCTGTCCATTAGTCTTTAGGTGGTCTCCATTTTTCTTAATTCTTTCCCCCCCCCGGTCCTTTAGGATGATTTCCACTACTTTAGTATTCCATCTCAGTGATTCATTCTTTAGCTTCATTGAATTTACTGAAGATCCCTGCTACTTTATTTTTTATTCGATTGATTGTTTTCTTTATCTCTGTTCCTTCTTTTTGGCACAGAGATTTTTTTCTTATTTTCTTACTTTCTCTGTATTTCTTATTTTCTCTGTATTTTTCAATGTGCTCATTCACTGTTCTAACTTCATTAAGGATTATTAGGACTTTTGCTCTGAATTCTTATTCTAGAAGTTTGATTAGGTCTGCTCAAGTATGCTTTCCCCCTCCACTCCTGAGGCAAGGACTGGGATAAATTCTTCTGCTTCCTCATTCTATTTGGATCTCTGGAATAATTATTCTATGGAATGATTGACATTATTTCCTCCCAAGGCCTACTGTGGTTATCTTGAGTTAGAATTATTTGATAGAGTATTGGCTAGAAAGCTACAATGCTCTGCTTTCTGTTGATGTGTGGATTCAAGCTTTATCCCTAATAAAGATTCATCTGGGGTGGAGGTAAAGTGTTTAACTTTCATTGTGTGCAATGAGGAGGCAGTTATGTGGAGGTTGCTGCAGATTTTCAAAAGCCTAAGATGACTTTGATGCTGTAGCTGCTTGGGTGGAGGGAGAAATCAACAATCATTTTTTGATCATTGTGAGTAAAGGCAGACTACCACAGCAGTGCTCTCCCCAAACCCCTGATCTCCAACTGTCCCTTTGGCTATTGCCTAAATTCTCTTGGTTTTGTATCTGAGACTGAATCATGCAGGGAATGGCGACCTTGGCTGAGGGGTCAACAAATTGTTGTTTCAATGCAGGCAGCTCTACAGTAACTGAATATTATGTAGTATCAGTCTGTACAAAAGTCTGCTCAGACAAAACAGGGGCATATTTGCTGCTTCTTGGATTGCTGCTCAGCCTCCTACAAGAAGTACCTACAAAGGAGAAGGGTAGGTACTTCTTTTGGTCACTGAGGTCACTTCAGTGCTTGCTCAGCAGGCCATGATCTTCTTCAGCAGGCCATGATCTTCAGCAGGCCATGATCATCAGCTTTAGAGAAACCTGATGAAGCAAACTTGGGGAGAGTAGACACATTTCCCAACTTCCCACATTTGCCGTAAGCAACTGGCAAGTCCTTTGTTCTGCATGCTGTGCTTTTAGGGGAAATTTAAGATTTCTGGTCACCTCTGCTGGGAGCAGTGTAGAGGTTACTCACTGCAAGAGAGACAGGTATTTCTACTGTCTATTGAGGTTAACCAAGAGTCCTTGCTCAGAGGACTGTTTTGCCCAGGAGAATTATACTCACCTACTCTAGTAGGGATGCACTAGAAGTTGTTTGAGGATAGAAAGGTACCTCATTCATTTCCCTTACTAGGCACAGACAACTCTGTATGGGATTGATGAGTCCTCCCTATTACTGAAATTAGTCCAAGGCCATTAAGATAGCCTTCTGTGAACAAGCTAAATGTTCTCCAAGAAGTCTGTATTCTCTTTTCAGGACCAAGGCTGTGGGGCTCCAAAAGACCTAATGTTGAAGGTGGGTAACACTCTCAGTCTCCTGGAACAATTCCTGACTCTATATATCATAGTATTTCCCATTTTTTCAATGATCTGTCTCTCTTCTCTGCAGAGACACTGGCTCTCACATCCTCAGCTCTGCTCTAGATGAGGTTGTTGCCAATCCTATGTGTCCCTGAAGGAAGCAGTGATTCAGGGATCCTGTCTGTCTAGTTCACTATCTTCCCAGAAGTCCCCTATAGGTTGAGATTTTTGTTTTTCAGTATGAGGGTAAAAAAACATAATAAAGCAGATTTCCACTGATCCATTTCTCTTATGATTGAGGAATTTCCATACTTACCTTCTAATTGTCCATTAGTTCTTGAAGCTTCCAGGGTAGATTTTTGTGTATTTCCTGCTACTAGTTGGAAGTCAACATCCTTCCCCACCCCCACTCCCTGCATAATTGAAGACAGAATTTTGTGTTTTGTGTGTATTAAACTGATATGAAAATTAAAGCTTAGGAGAATTTTCAACTTTTTGAAAGTCATGCAAATATTAAGTCATAGAGTCTGAAACGGAACTGAGTCCGTTCAATTTTAGCCAAGATCAAACCTATTTTTTAGTTACTATGTTAACTCAATTAGCTCTTTATATTAGCTCTTTAACATTTTCATCTCATTCCTCATGCCTCAGTTACAATTGCTACCATATTTCTAGGGAGTATAGATTTAATTTTTTCCCAGAGATAAGAACAACTTTACCAAATTGAAACCCTCAAGACAAAGGAACCCAGGAAAGAAATATCAGAAAAAAAAAGGGAAGTTTTCATGAAGTTGCTATGTATCAGAAACTTTTAATGAATCCAGTTGTATTGTTTACCAAGTTAAAATTCTCTCAGAGATAGATTCTGGATGTCAGTTCATAAAGTATAACTCTGGTGTGATAGCAGAAATATGAGAAGCTAGAAACCCTCCATGCTAAGAGATAGTGAAGGAGGCCAAAGATAAGTTGGAAGAAGCGCTGGTTACCAAGAGGGATAACAATTGTTTTTGCTAAAGCAAATATTTATAAGACTGGGATTTGATTCTACAGTGTTTAGCAAATTAAGGAAGAGGTAATTTTCTCAAGATGACCAAGTATTAGGGTAATTCAGGTAACTAAACCTGGCATAAAAATAATTAATCATTAGAATTTGGAATGCATGCAAATTGTGATGAGAACAGAAGATATTTGCAATGTGAAAGTCTGATGGTATAATATCCTGTTGTCATAGGTACCATCCAATCCCTTGTCAGTACAGATCAGTGCTTTTGATTTTACTAACATTTATTGGATATCTATCATGTGTCACTTTTATATTGGTTTGACTTTTTAAATAACCATAAAAACCATTGAAGTGCATATTACATTTCATTTATACATTGTATATAATTATACATTATATTTAATTATATTATCATTTCTCTTTTTTGGAGGTGGAAACTAACATTCAGAAAAGTTAAGTGGTGTATTTAAAGACACTAAGTTAGTAAAGTAAAAGTTTTGCAGGATACTCAGGTGTGTATGACATTAAACTCCACAATCTTCCCTTTATACCACTTTGCAATACATTCATTCCTAAACTATAATTTCTGGTCCAAAAGGGGGTTAATGGAGATATGGTCTGAGATATGCAGTCTTGATGGAGCAGAAAAAGCAATACATTATTTTGAGTAAAGATGAAGTAAGAGAGGTCAAGATCATTCATCAAGTATGTCCACTGATTCATTGCTGGAAAAGGCCTGCTCATTACCTTTGGTGAGAAATGAACCAAGATCTGTTAGAGCTGAAGAACCTAGCACTCATGTGATTTCAGCTCCTCATTTTATGGGTGAGTACCTTGCAGTCCATAACAGAGGAAGTGATTTGTTCATTGTTGTTCTGTGATGAATCAGTGTCAGAGCTTGCTCAGCAGAGTCCTAACTCTGCTGCACAATCTGGGGTCTGTTCTCTGGAACTACTACATGAAAAAAGACCAATTATCCTTCTACATGACAACCTTTTAAATATTTGAAGACAGTGCTTCTCTGCCTTAAAAATCTCCTTTTCCTCAGGATAAGCAGCCTTTCATTAGTCAAACATTTCTATCACAGTAGAATTTCCAGAATCCTCATCATGTTTGGGCTTTTTCAGAAGTGCCTCATATTGTCAATTTACCTCTCAAGTTTTGTACCAAACCTGAATATATTACCACAGGTTATAATAATAAAAGTCTTAAGGAGAGAGGCTATATTTTCTTGCAACTTGGACAATTAAGATTGAAGCTATAAATGTTTTTCAGGACAAAGGCAAATTTCAGAACAAAGGCAAATTGAAATGATTGTCTTCCTACTTCAAATTTATGAAAATATTGGAGAACTAATCTAAAAATATGGAATTTATTGAGAATTCAAGTCCTAAAACTGTGGTGTTCTTTATTCTTACTTGGTGGGAAATTTCTAACCACTTGGAGACCTTGAAAGTCCCCCTCAAAGGTAAAGAGTGACCACATTTGCTTTAACCACAGAAGCAATTAACTCTCCAGCATTGTGGAAAACAGCCTTTGAGCTTTATTTATTGATGCATAGATTTCACAGAGCTGTGATATTTGAAGACAAATGGCTGTGTCTATAATTAATATTGCTGAGGAATTGGCAAGTATGATATGATGATGGAAGACCCAGAGAAAGGGCAAGAGAGTGAGATTGGTCAGGATGATACAGCCTTTGTAATCTTTGTGCCCTCTTCCTTCACATTGATTCTCAATTATACATAACTTTTCATTTAGTCAGTTTCCATATGCTGCATGTTATTGATGTTCTCCTGTAGGAAGTACAGGTCATCTACAGATAAAACTGCAGGAGAGAATAATGTCACTTTATTTTTCTATTCAATATAACATAATGAAGGAAAGATTCTGCTAATATTTTCTGTGAGTATCTTTACTATCTAATAAAACTTATTTACTATGCAGCATTCACAATTGGCAAGAGTCTTGATTTTGTAGTGGTTTGAGTTCTGACTTCACCATAATTAAATATATTGTTAGATACAGACTGAGATGTGGACTGAGTTTTACTGGCCCAGGGAAATCCAACTTGGCGGTGAAGAGTTCACATCCCAGCAGTCCTCAGGTGAGGACTCCAGTCAGCACCGTACCACTTCCAGTTGCCAAGGTAATGCACCTGGGAGATAAGGTGGGGCCACGAGCTTTACAGCTGATTAAGCCTCTGCTATTCAGACTGAGGCGTGAATTGAGTTTTACTGGTCCAGGGAAATACAACTTGGTGGTGAGGAACCTGCATCCCAGCAGCTCAGAAGCGCTGGTGCCACACAGACTAGAGAACCAAGGACATTCACTACCTAAGAGCATCAAGACACCCCCGTCAAAAAGGTTTATAGGACAAGCCCTAGATGCTCAGAGACGCTAAAAATATTTACGGCCCATCAAACTAGTGCTCGCTTCGGCAACACATATACTAAGACCCATCAATCTAAAAGAGGAGAAAAAATGAGAAAAGAAGACAGACAATACAATAGAAACCACATCTACTCATCACATCCACTCTCTGAATAGGAACTTGTCCCCCAAAATAGCCAACGGAAACAAGATATAATCACCACAGTAGCAAAAGCACAAAGGCAGGTTTCAACATGCCATCTAATACTAGAGCAGTAGTTACTCAATACATAGAGCAAGTTTGAAAGCAAAACACAGGAAGAAGGAAGAATACAAATACTCAAGCAAGCCCTAAGAAAAATAACTCACCACCAAAGAATAAACAAATGTAGAAAACAACATGCATGACATGGAAGAAATGCTTTCTGTGTCAGACAAAGAATTCAGAATCAATGTGATAAAAGCACTCAAAGAGGCCAAGAAAGGGGGGGATAAAAGGGAAAGCAACAGGTTAGACACTTTCAACAAACTAAAAGAAGTAACAGAAAAATATAGAAAATAAAGCAACAAAATGAGCAATATAATTGAAGAACAGGAGATTGAAATTGAAACACTAATTAAGAAGCTGCAGGAGATACAGTGTAAAAGAGGAGCAATCGAAGAGCTCAAAAATGCAGGGAAAAGCCAGGGAAGCAGACTAGTAGAAAAGAAGTATGAATTAGCACACTAGAGGATACAGAAGTAGAGAGGATGAGAAAAAGAAGTAAAGAGAGAAAAACAAAATAAGAAGACAGAAGAAAAAAATCAGAGATCTGTCAGATACCCTAAGAAAACAAATATAAGAGTAATTGGAATTCCAGAAGGAGAAGAGAAAGACATAGGATCTGAAAGTTTTTTGAATGAAATAATGTAGAATCTCCCAAATCAGAATAGAAGAAATGAAATAGATATACAGAAAGAAAAAAAGACACTAAACTACTTTAATGAAAAAAGAAATACAGCAAGGCAAATCATAGTAAAACTTTCAAGAGCCAAAGATAAAAAATTATGAGACTAACAAGAGAGAGGAAACAGATATCCTACAAAAGAAAACCCATTAGACTGACCTCAGGTTTCTCAGAAGAGACACTCCAAGCAAGGAGAGAATGGGGGCACATCTTCAAAACACTCAAAGACAAACCAGAATACTCAACCCAGCAAAACTGTCCTTAAATGATGGAAAAATTAGAACTTTCTCAGCAAACAAAGTCTCCAGAAAATTGCTACCATCAAACCCCCAATCCAAGAACTCCTGCAAGAAGCCTTAAGACTGAAATCCACAAAAGAATAAAAAGAATCAGTAATTAAAAAAAAGAAAAGAAAGAAGAAACTAAAACAGAACCTCGAATGAACACCAGGAACCCAATGTTAGAACCTCAAACATCAATAATTACTCTAAATGTCAATGAGCTAAACTCATCAATCAAAAAACACAAAGTTGCAGACTAGATTAAAAGACAGAAACAAAATTCTGCTGCCTCTAAGAAACACATCTGATCCCAAAAGATAAGCATAGTTTGAAGGTAAAAGGATGGAAAACAATTCTATAAGCAAATGCTCCCCATCCCCCCCAAAAAAAGGCAGGGGTAGCTATTCTTATAGCAGACAAAGCAGATTTCAAAATAAAAACTGACAAAGGATAAAGAAGATCATTACCCAATGGTTCAAGGGTCAACCCATAAAAAAAGACATAATTATCAACATTTACTCACCAAATGAGAGGGCACCAAGTTTCATAAGGCAGGTACTAAGAGAACTGAAGACAAATATTGATGAAACACATATGTAGTAGGAGACTTCAACACCCCACTCTCAACAAAGGACACATTAAAAAAAAAGAAAAGCCACAAAAGCCTGAAAAGAAAACCTAGACAAATTGGATCTAATAGATAGCTACAGGACACTGTAAACACAAGGATAAGAATACACCTTCTCAAATGCACATTAATAATTCTCTAAAATTGATCACATACTAGGCCACAAGACAAACATGAAGAAATACAAAAAAGAAAAAAATGATGCCAACTTTTTTCTCAGATCATGAAGGTATCAAACTAGAAATCAACAATGAAAAGAAAGCAAGAAAAGCATCAAACACTCAGAGAGTGAACAACATGCTACTAAATGGAGAATGGGTAATTGAAGAAATTAAAGAAGAAATTAAAACATACTTGGAAACAAATGACAAAAAACACACAACATTCTAAAATGTCTGGGACTCAGCAAAAGCATATCTAACGGGAAGGTTCCTAGCAATACAGGCCCATATCAAAAACCAAGAAACTAACCTAAAAAACAATCTAATCTATCAGCTTGAAAAATTAGAAAGAGAGCAACAAAAAACCCCGAAACCCAGCAGAAGACAAGGAATAACATAAATAAAAGAAGAAATAAATAACCTAGAAACCAAAAAGATTATCCAGAAGATCAACAAAACCAAAAGCTGGTTCTTTGAAAAAATAAATAAAATTGATAAGCCCCTTGCAAAACTCACAAAGAAAAGAAGAGAGAAAATTTAAATAAACACAATCACAAATGAAAAAGTAGAAATTACAGCAGATATAAAAGAAACCCAAAGGAGAATAAGAAATTACTATGAACAACTATATAGAAATAAATACAACCTGAATGAGATGGACAGGTTATTAAGAAAGATACAACTCTCCAAAATTGAACAAAGAAGATAAACCAATCACAACCAGCAAAACTGAAGCAGTCATCAAAACTCTGCCTAAAAACAAGAGCACAGGACCTGATGGCTTTACAAATAATTCTATCAGACATTGAAAGATGAAATAATGCCTGCACTACTAAAGCTATTCCAAAAAATTGAGAAAGAAGGAAAACTGCCAAACACATTCTATGAAGCAAACATCACACTCATACTAAAACCAAATAAGAATAGCTCCAAGAAAGAAAACTATAGCCCTTAGAGAAAATGGATGCAAAAATATTAAACAAAGTCCTGGCAAATAGAATCCAACGATGCATAAAAAGCATTATTCATCATGACCAAGTGGGATTTATCCCAGGGGCACAAGGATGGTTTAACATCCAGAAATCAATTAACATAATACACCACATCAACAAAGAGAAAAACATAAACCACCTGATAATATCAATAGATGCAGAGAAAGTACTTGACAAAGTCCAGCATCCATTCATGATAAAAGCCCTTTAAAAATTAGGGATTAAACGAATTTGCCTCAACATAATTAAAGCCATCTATGACAAACTTACAGCAAACATCATCCTAAATAGGGAAAAACTAAAATTATTCCAGTTAAGATCTGGAACAAGACAAGGATGTCCACTCTCCCCACTACTCTTTAACATTGTACTAGAAGTTCTAGCTAGGACAATAAGGCAAGAGAAAGACACAAAAGGGATACAAATAGGTAAAGAGGAACTGAAGCTATCATTATATGCTGATGACATGATATTCTATATAGATAATCCCAAAAAATCCACAGGCAAATTGCTTGAAATAATAAACCAGTTCAGTAAGGTAGCCAGATACAAAATAAACACACAGTTGTTGGTAGCTTTCCTATATACAAAAAGTCAAATAGAAGAAGAAGAAATCAGAAAAAACATCCCATTTACCATCGCACCAAAAAAAAAAATACCTGGGAATAAACTTAACAAAACACATGAAAGAACTATACAAAGAAAACTTTAAAATGCTGGTAAAATAGATAGAAGAAGACATAAGGAAATGGAAAGACATTCCCTGCTCATGGATTGGAAGAATTAATATCATCAAAATGGCCATCCTACCAAAAGCAATCTACAGATTCAATGCATCCCAGTAAAAATCCAATGACATTCTTTAAAGAGATAGAACAAGAATTACTGAAATTCATATGGAATAAGAAAAGACCTCAAATATCAAAGTCTCCTGATGAGAAAAAAGAGAATGGAGGTATTACAATTCCAAACTTCAAACTACACTTTGTAAAGCTGTAATTTTTAAAATTTTTATTTTTTATTGATTTGTCACAATTGTGCATTAATTGATCCCTCCTCCTCCCTCCATATCCCTCTTCCATATCCCCCTTCATCACTCCTCCCATTTTTCTGCAAATTGTTGGTTGGTTAAGTTGATGTTCAGTTATTGGTTGTTTGGCCTGTTGTTCACCTCCCCCGCCTTCTCCCTCCTCCTCTCTTGCTCCATGGTTCAGTCCCATTGGTTGTTTTCATTTTTTCTTATTTGTTTGTTTGTTTTTCCCTATATTCATCATATAAGTGAGACTATCCTGTACTTCTCTTTTTCTTTTTGACTTATTTCTGCCAATATGAGTCCCTCTAGTTCCATCCAGGTTGTTGCAAATGACATGTGTTTGTCCTCCTTGATGGATGCGTAGTATTCCATCGTGTATATGTACCACATTTTTTTTTAGCCAATCATCTGTTTGGGGGCATTTGGTTTGTTTCCAATTCTTTGCAACTGTGAACAGGGCTGCAATGAACATGCACATACATGTGTCCTTTTGAATTAATGTCTTTATGTCCTCTGGGTAGATACCTAGTAGTGGGATTGTAAAGCCATAATTATTAAAACAGCTTGGTACTGGTACAAAAACAGACAATCAGACCAATGGAACAGAATTGAGTGCCCGGAAATAAAACCACACACACACACACACACACATATACATAGTCTCCTAATCTTTGACAAAATAGTGAAGAACAAAATAGCTTTTTTATTAAATGGTGCTGGGAAGATTGGACTAAGACCTTCAAAAAAATGGACCAAGACAACATCCTCACACCACAACATGTACAAAAACCAACTCAAAATGGATAAAAGACTTAGATGTCATACCTGAAACCATAACATACATAAGGAAAACTTGGGCAAAACCCTCCATGAATTACAACTCAGAAATCCCTTTCTGGACACATCTACAGATGGCAAAAAATGAAGAAAAACATAAACAGATGGGATTACTTCAAACTAAAAAGTTTCTATACAGCAAAAGAGACAATAGAAAAAACAAAAAGAAGCCCAACCAAATGGGAAAATTTTTTGGCCTCCACAAGAGTGATAGGGGTTTAATAATAAAGATCCACAAGGAACTCACACAACTAAACAAAATCAAAACAAGAAACCCAATCAAAATGGGGAGAAGAAATAAAAAGACTTCTCCAAAGAAGAAATACAAATGGCCAACAGGCACATGAAAAATTGCTCAATGTCTCTAGCAATCAGGGAAATGCAAATCAAAACCACAATGAGATATCAGCTTACACAGTAAGAATGGCCCACATCCAAAGAACAGGCAACAAGTACTGGCGTGGATGTTGAGAGAAAGTAACACTCTTACACTGCTGGTGGGAATGTAAACTTGTTCAACCACTAAGGAAAGCTGTGTGGAGGACCCTCAAAGTCACGAAAATGGAACTACCATTTGACCCAGCAATTGCTGTCTTGGGAATCTACCCAAAGGAGACCTCAATGCATAGCTAAAGGGACACCTTACTCTGATGTTTATAGTAGCACTATTTATTATTGCAAAGATGTGGGAGCAACCTAAATGCCCCAAACAGATGACTGGATGAAAAAATTGCTATATATACACCACATTTGGAATATTACTCATCAATTAAAAATGACAAATTTGATGATTTATGAGAACATGAATGTACTTGGAAGAAATCATTTTAGCAGAAACAAGTCAGAAAGAAAAAGGTTTCACTAATATATGGGATATAGGGAAAAAAATAAAAACCATGAGGAAAAGTCAAAACATGCTAATCACCAAACTGAAGCACACAATTTGGGGCAGGGGGAAGCAGGGAGATTGATTAGGGAGGGTGGGATGTGAATCCCTGGGATTACAAGATGTGAAATATATATATATATTTATATATATATAAATAAAAAATAAATATATTATCTCATTTAATCTTCACATTCCTTTGTAAAGTCTTTATAACCCTCATTTTAGAGAGAGGGAAAATGAGTCTTAGAGAACATGATTTTTCTAAAATCACATAGTCAATAATGGAGTCATTTTTTGTGTCAAAAACTTATTCAAAAGAAATACATGCATATCTTATTTGTTTTGAGTACATATCTAACTAGCTGTGCTAACAGCTAGGGACCATCATGACTAGATTGTTGTCATTAGAGTCCACCATCACTGATATGGCATTCAAACTCTTTGTGTTCTGACTTCCATTGGCCATGCTGGCTTTATCTCCTTTGTACTTTGCCTCCCATGTTGTAGTAATTTGAAATTGCTGGTAGCTTCTAGTGCACAGTTATTTCTTTAATCTTTCTTTTATTTATGTCACTCTTTTGTTCTAGAATGTTCATTCTTAACATTTTTCACTAATTCCTATTTAATAATTACTTTTCATTCAATATATGTAAATGAAATATTCAAATAAATTAAAGAGTATACATTACCTACTTCATGCTGACTTCTTGGAACTCTGCAAGTTGGGTTTGGTACTTATTCAATACATAAATATGATATTTTCATAGCCAAATATGGCATACATCATATTGTATTAAATTTTTTTCTTTGTACTTTCAAGTACTCTGTGAACCCTGAAGAAAGGACCATGTTTTTATAATTTGAGAGCTTAGCTGAGTATCTTCCACTTTTAGTGTATTCAGGATATATTTTCTGAATGAAAGAGCATTAATCAGAGTTCTATAGAGAAGCAGGAGGAAGAGGATATATAAAATATATATATATATATATATGAGGTGATTTGTTATAAGAATTTGCTCATACAATCTTAGAGGCTGTAAGTCTCACAAACTGCCACCTGCAAACTGGAGCATGAGGAAATTCAGTGATATAATTCAGTCTGAGTTCAAAGGTCTTAAAGTCAGGAGTTTTAATGTTGAAGAGTGAAAGTACTATTATTCCAGAGGAGAGAATTCACTCTTCTTTAACCTTTTTCTTCTATTCAGATCCCCAAAGGAAGGATTGGATGATACCAACCTACATTGGTGAGGGTAGGTCTCTTCAGACAGTCTATAAAATTAAATCTTGTCCACAAACACATCTGTAAATAATGTTTATTAATTATCTGGGCATTCACTAGTCAGGTGATACAGTAGTGAATGAAATTGACAAAAATCCTTGTGGTCATTGTGGACAGAGCTTCTTGATACTCCTTATAAAACTTGTGAAACCATGCCAAGCCAGACATTTCATGTTAATTCAGGCAAATGAAAGAAGATTCTTAGAGCCTTTATAATATCCAATGTGCCTTTATTCTGAGACAGGGGATGCCATGCATACAAGTAGGCAAAAGAAAGAGATGCTGAGATTCTGAACAGCACTGCTCATCTCCTAAATCCCCTTACCCTGCTCAGTGCCCTAGTCACACAATGGTAACACCTTTGCAAATCTTTTGTTTGCTAACATTTCAAGGTTATGGACTTTCCTTTGTGCGGAAAGTGAAAAACAACCTAATTTTGACTAATTTTCTTTGCACATTTTTGAGAGTATTAATTTGAGGATTCTGGAAAGGCAGTTTCCTTCTCCCACCCTCCTGTGCTTCAGTGGAAATGTGTAGATATATCTGTGTTGCTTTAACAGAAGCTAACTTTATCAGGGATGGCAAATAAAGGCACATTTTCTTGCTGCTTTTGCAGACACAGTTAATTAACTATAATTTTTATCTTTAAAATTTCATATTAATATTTTTATTAACATAATTTTGGTTTTATTTTATTTTATTTTTAAAAATACTTTACTTATATATGAATTTCACATCTCTGTGATCTCTGGGTTTTATTTTAGAGTTATAGGATCTCTCACTTTCAAGTGTGACCATGGTGTAACCACCATCAAAGTACTCATCCAGCCCTAGAATTCTCCTCAGACTCCTCTAAGCAGCCACTTCTAGCTCATCAGAACTGATTTGTAAGGTGAAAGTTCTAGGTCAATAACTGTGTTGTTTTAAATTTTGGGGAAGAAAGGTCAGGTCAGTGAGTTTTGCCCTGGATGTGGGAGTAAGGTGTACTGGCTAATAGCACTGATCATTGTTTAGCCTTGTACTTAACTGAGTTCAACACAAATTTCTCTGTTGTAAGTGTAGTTCTTGTTATTAAGGAGAAACTGCTATGTTAACTTATAAAGGAGATACAGCTATGTTAACCCATCTTTGCAATTAGATATTAATAAGTATGATATTAGGTATTTGGTATCAGGGTATGACATGCAGGCAAACAAAGGAGGAGGACATTATAGTGGGTGGTGGGGAAAGGGCCATGAAGATTCAAAGGATATGATATTTTAAGTTTTGTTAAAAAGTGATTAGCAATCCACCAGAAATTTGGGTAGTTGGAATGAGGCAAATACATGGAGGAATAAAATCACATATGTTATAGTATGAATCAGCTACATATCACATGAATCATATGGTATAAATTGTAGACTTCTGCTAGTACCTTGTCCTTGAGGAAAGAAATGCATTAACATCAGCATGGCACTTAGATCAATGGAAGTTTCAATAAGTATTTATAGAAAGAATGAAAGCTATTTAGTCTGACCTTTGTCTCTCTGATAGTATCATATATTTTATTGATTCATATCTTGAGGTTTTCTTAGCCTTTTAAGTTTAGTGCATTGAGAAACCAATTTGATTCTGCTTCATTACTCAACATTGAGTACATATTTCTTGTAAGACCCTACCTTAGAGGATCAAAGAAAGATCCAGAAAAGGTGACTTTTGGAATGAACATCCTTTGAATAGTTACATCTAGCAAGGCTGTATAATTTATCATCCAAACTTGACTTTTGAAGGTAAGAGTGTATGTTATTAATAATTATACAGGGATAACAGGCATAAAGTCAAACTGTCCCAAGTAACAGGAGCACATTGACTGCTCTACTTATAACTAATTGGCTTTGGAATCAATCTTGGATTTAAATTTCTACTATATTCCTATTAGCTACATGTCTTTGAATAAGTGAGTTAATCTTTTAGAGTCTTAATTTTCTTAACTGTAAACTGAGATTATACATGCTTCATAGCAAAGCTGTGAAAATGATATGAGATCATGAATATATTGCACACACACAAACACACATAGCAGAGAGTCTGTATGATAGGCAACCTCTAAAATTGTCCTCAGTGATCCCTGCTTGTATTTTTCTACAAAATTTCCTGTCCTAGTAGACATAGTTACTTGATTCCAACAAATAGAATGTACAAAATGATGGGTTGTCATTTTTGACTCTAGCTTATAAAAAGATTGTGACTTTTATTTTGCTCTCTCTCTGATTTCCTTTTCCAGGAGAAGCAAGTTGTCACACTGTACAAAGCTCACATAGCAAGGAACTCATATCTTTGGTTAATATTGAGGACCTAAGTTCTGACAATAGTCAGGTGGGTGTGCTCTTCCCCTATTTGAATTTAGAAATTTTGAGTTTTGAGGACCAGGCACCACAGCTCTAGTTAAGAACTTTAGTGAACTCACACAAGGGACTATAAAACAGAGACACCTAGTTAACCTGTGCCTAGATTACTGGTCTATTCAAACAATCACAAGACACTAAATTTTAGGGGTATTTTTGTTAACAATAATAGATGTATAAGGCCTTATTAAAGCTCATTATTAAATAATTTCTTTTTTGAATGGAAATATATAAAGGTCAACATTAAAACCCTGACATTAAAATCATCACTTTTACTTTCTTTCAACTCCCCTTCAGTAATAGCTTCAGATATCTCATTGCTTTTGATGAAACAAGAATATGTCTGAAGTCTGATGCACTAGAAACTGCAATTTCATCCATTTTTAGGATTTTCATTCTGACTGTGGAGGAAGTTTTCATATTCATATGGTGTAATTCTCTTTGGACTTTATTCTTTTATTGCAAACTTTGGTATCATCATTAGTCATCAAATTTCATCAAACATCTAAAAAATCATATTCACGTCTTTTTGTCAGATTTTATATTTTAGAAAGACATGTACACACTTATATGAAAATGAAGATAGAGAAGCAAATTTTTAGGAGCTAAAGAACATGGATTTAATTCCATGTCTTCCTTGAGTTAACTGTTAGATAATAATTTGTCCACTTTCCTCTATAAACTTAGTTATAGTTTATAACTATATATATAACTATATATCCTTATAACTATATATCCTTACTCCTATAAAGTAAGGATAATTACAGTGCCTTAATACTATTGAATGGAAGCAAAAAAGATATTGGGAGTAAAAGTTCTTCACAAATAATAAAGCAGTTTAAATATGTATTTATTATTGGTTAAAAGAAATGGAATACTACTCAAATATAAAAAGGTCAAATCTTGCCATTTGTGACAAAATGAAATGAACCAGTGAAGATTATGTTAAGGGCTAATGCCAGAAGGAGAAAGGCAAATACTGGGCAATTTAACTTCTATGTGGAATTCAGAGAAAAAAGTAAAGTGTTAGATATAACTACATCATAACAATTTCTGGAAACCTGACTGCAGAATTGAGACTACCATAGAGGAAGTTATGTGTAAAGCATAAAGGAGTGAAGGGGTCCAATGTACTTGATGGAAGAGTATGTGTTCTTCGGTGGGATGGTGAGTGTTGTGTGGTAATATTCTTCTGAAAAGGTGTAAACTTGTACCTCAGGCAATATACAGTATTGTGAGCAATGTTAACAATGAAAAGTGATACAAAAAAGTAAACAATATATTAAAACTAATGATATCAACAAACTCATAACTATGGAGGCTCAGCAAAAAGAGGACTAAAGGATTTGATAGGTATTTCACAGGAGAGCTAAAAATTGAGATGCATTTTTAGGAAAGTTCTTTGGGGGATGATACAGACAAAGGGATAGTGAACTTGAACATTGGAGGCAGTAGAGTTGTGTGATGCACCAGAGGAAACCAATGAATTGTTTTATATTTCTGAAGTTATGTGATGGGGAGGTTAGAAATGCAAATAATGCAAACAATTCTCAAGATCTATGCTGAGGAGGCTTTTAACTCATTGGCATTTGTTTTGTGAAACTTTATGTGGTTTATCCTTGAAATTATTCCAAGACCACTTGAGAAGACTGTATGCTCAGTCTGTTGAGGATGCTCTGCATTGTATAAATATCTCTTAAATCCATCTGCTCTAAATCCCTGTTTAAAACAACTGGTCCTTGTTGATTTTCTGTCTGATTGGGGTATTGAAATATGGATCTTATTAACATGTTGTGGTCATTATCTGCTTTCAGATTTTTTTTGACAGTTGTCTTATGAAATTTGATGGTACTGTACTTGGGGCACATGTAACTATGAGTTTACATCTTTCAGATTTATTGATCTCTTGGTCATATTATAACATCTATCCCTTTTTCTTGTCACCTCTTTCAACTGTCTATTTTATCTGACATAAATATGGTGTCCCTCTTTTTATATGGATCCCATTTGTTTATATGATTATTTATATGATTGTTTTGAAACTATGCTTATCTTTTAGCTCAGGTGTGTCTACTGAAGACTGCAGGAAATTAGGATTTGTTGGGGAATTTTCATTGGTGAATTCAGTCCATTTATATCTGGGCTGATTATTAATATAAGAGAATTTAGTTGCCATTTTGTCTTTACTTTTATCTACTTATTTGTTCAACATTTTTTTGCCATGTCTTTCTTCATAGTCATTAATATTCTCTTTGTGACTCCTAAATTAAGATTCCTAATCTCCTTGATGTTATCTCTTGCCCTTTTATAGTTTAAAACTCACATGTTCTCCAAAAAACTTTAAAGAGAAGGTTACATCAGCAGTAAATATTTTGAAATCTGGCCTGCCAAATAATGTCTTTGCTTTCACACCTGTTTGATAGCTTGGTTGGATATAGAATACTTGATTGAAAATAATATATCTTTTAAATTTTGAATGCATTGCTTTGTACTAGCTTCCAATGAAATATCCAGTGCCATTTATAATATCCTTTATATGAAGCTTCTATAGGTTGTTTGAAATACGCTTGTATGAACTTGTATAGAACTTTTAGTATTGTTTCTTTATTCCTGTGGCTCTAAATTTCTTATTGACAGGCTCTGGCCTGGTCTTTTGTTCATCATTATGAGTACTCATTAAGTCCTTAAAATATACAATTGTTAATTGTCTTAGAAAAAAATTCAATTTACTTCTTTGATGGTTTCATTATTTTTACTTTCTTTGTTCTCTCTCAAACTCTTAATATTTGAATGTCAAGCTTGTAGAGAGTAATCCCCAATGAAAGAGGAGTTTTCATATTTCTGCCCCATCTAAGGGGAGGTGGGACTGAGTGGTCAGGTGAAGATAGAGAACACTTGGCTGATAAACACTGGGGAGACACAGGATGAATACACATGAGAGAAGACATGGAGCAAAGAGACCTGTGAAAAAGGAAATGCTTTTTTCTCAGTTTTGTACTTGTACCAGGGACTTGGAGGACATGAAAGAAACACAGGAATGAGAGACACATGGGAAAACTGACAATGCAAATTTTATCTTGATTTGTATTTTAATATTGTTTCTTTCATCCCAGTCATGACCCTTTCTTATGGTTCCCTGAAAGGAGGTGCCTTAGACATGTGACAACCTCAAAGCCTCAGTGGCAACACTTTGGGCCAACCCCATTTGACTGGGCATTTACTCATGAGGTGATAGGTATCTTTGGATATGATTTTTTTTGGGGGGTGTGCCTTTTAACAAAGGCACACTATTTTATTAATGTTCTTTCATACTAAGTATGCTTTGTCTTTATGTAACATATGGTAGAACCTCTTTAGAACTTACAGGTTTTGGGGTCCTGAGGTTCCCTTTAATCTGTCATTAACAAAACAAAAACATGCAATAATTTCATATTTTTTTCTTCTCTTTTCCATTTTTCATTTAGTTCTAAAAATATAAATCCCCTTAAACCAAGTAATAGTTCCTCAACTTTGTGTTTTATTGTATTTCTCATTCCTGTGGCCATATTTTGAAAATTTTATTATGTTTTATGGATGTTTCTTTGTATTTTTAAATAAAGATTTATATTGGTTTTTAGATGAAATATCTTTTCTTATCTTTTCAAAATGTTGACTGCTTTTTTCCTCTGGTTTTATCTTTCTGCATAGTCTGTTGTCTTATCAAGCTGTTGTTTTCTGGTTAGTTTGTTCTCTGTATTTAAATGTTTTTCTCAGAGATGATGATGATTATTTATTATTCCTGTGAAAGAATGTGGCATCAGACACTAGTTATGAGCTCTGTACATATGAGAAAAGAGAAGTCATTTTGCTTTCATACCATCTTAGAATTGTGATCAATAGTCAACCTACTCCAGAGGGATAACCAAATTTCTCATTGTTTTCTTTGTTTCCTTCAGCTATGCTAACTTGTAATCTTGAACCATACACAGATCTAGTTTTCTATTATATATATATATATTTTTTTTTGGACATTGTTGAATACCCCCAAATTCTCCCACTACCATATCACCACTGAACTGTCATCGTGCTCAGTTATGTTCTTCCCTCCGCTGATTTTTCCCTCTTAATATAATAAAGGCACATATAGCATGTTTCATGGTACCCTGAAATTAATAGTTTTACAAATATGCCCATTATTTAGTTAAATGTTAGCAGTCAGTAAACTATCAGAAGACCCCTATGAAGGTGGGAGATATAAATCTTGTCTTCACCCTTTATGTAAGTTGACCACTATTACTTTTAACTGTGATTAATAGATGTACCTGCCTGCACTCAGACTTGAATTACTTTCTTAATTTGGGGGAATGTATTTGTTTCCATAGATGTACACTGGCAGAAGATATTTTTCATCTTTGTGATGAATAAATCTATGTGTCAACTTGACTGAGCTAGGAGATGCCTAAGTAGCTGTTTAAGATCACTTATAGATATGTCTATGAAGGTATTTCTTGAAGAGATTACATTTGAATTGGTAGATTTAGTAAAGAAGACTACCCTTACCAAATCCACTCATAATTTCAATGGAACAAAATTGTTAGAGGAAGAATTTTTTCCTTTGTTTGATCTGAAATATCTTCCTTGTTTTTTTTTTTTGTCACTAAATAACTTAGAATTCATGTGTTGACTACCAACTTTTTATCAATGAAATACTAAGTTTATGAGAACTTAATTAAAATTTTCAGCATCACATAATTCACAAGTGAAAAACTGGGATTTATTTTCAAGGTTTATAAAAATTTATACTGTTTCTATAGAATCATACTTTCTTTAGCTTGATGTTGAGTTTGAATTTGAATAACTATATCCAAGTAATACTGTTTCTTATATATGTACATATGTTACTTCTGCACTTTTATATAAAATATAACACTATAATTATTCATAGCTCACCCATCTATATTGGAAAGGCAGGCAAAAAATGAATGTTAATGGAAGTTTAATATCAAATATTCATATCAAACAAGAAGAAAGAGGGGGAGGAGAAGATTATGATGAAGAAAATATGATGAGAAAAACAGCTTATGAATGGAATTTGGGGGAGGGTATGATTTTGGGGAAGAAAGAACATAGATTACTTAAATGTACATTTCTCCTATTCAGAATATACCAGGGAAAATGTATTGAATGCATGTTAACTTCTCAATACTGTGTGCTGAATGCAAATTATTTGCTAAAACCATCTGGTTATCTTTTGAATCTCGCAATAAAAGTGACTAGTGAAGCATTTCTCATCAATCTGAAGACAAGCTTTTACAATGGCTCTTCTAGGAGTGGGGAAAATGAATCTTCTATTCAAGTTTTATGTTACTATTGTGAAATTTAGATTTTTTTCTAACCAAATAATATTTACAATTTCTATTTGTAATTAGGATAATTCTCATAACATATTGGTAGTACTAGAAATAATGCTACAATTAACCATCATTGATCAATAGAGCATCTACCTTTTGACCCCACAAAATAATACACACTTTGAATAAATTAAGAGAAACTTAAGGCATACACTTTGATTTTAAGAAAGTGCCTTTTATAGGTTTCAGAATATGCATAGATATGTGTGCATGTTTGTATGTGCATGTATGTTTGTGTGAATATTTGTGAGTATAAATATGAGGCATAATGGGGACAAATTTATATTTCTATTGTGTATCATTGCATAGATACTTATCTAACCTTGATAATGGTATGCTTTTCAGGAAGAGAGTCAAAGAAAATAACATCTTTGACTTTAGATTTTTATCTTTAGGAAATGTATCATCCTTAAATGGGGCTATATATAGGGCCCTGTGCTTTATTGGACTTCACAGATGACAGTCACACCAAAATAAAGCTTTTGAAAGAGCACATAGATAGGCGTTAGAAAATGAATCATAGTAGTTATAAATTACCACTTACTATTGCAAACATTGGCACTTGTGATTACCATATTTTGCTCTCAGACAAATATCACTCCATACTTTGTTCTATGTTTCTGAAATATCAATTAAATACAAATCTGAATATTTGAAGTTTTGTGGGTTTGACTTAATCCAAGTCAAAGTTGAACATGTCTCTTGACTGCAGGAAGGATTTGCATAGTTGATGTACAAGAAAAAGAGAAAAGGTAATATGGTCATCTTACCTTCTATCTTTAAGAAATTCTTTCCTTTGTTTTTAAATATGTAGTTCTCAGAGCATGCATGAATCAATTTGACATTCACAAGAGCTTTGTGGATATTCAGCAATGTTTGGACATACTAGCCAAATTGTTTAAGTAAAAGTGAATCATTTAACTAAATTTTCTTATATATAGTTAATTCTTACTAATAGCTTAAAGTAGAAATGACAAGGAGGGGAAGATGGTATCAGAGGAGATTACCTGCTTTATATGTAGATTTCCTGCTTTATACTTAGATGAATTATACTTTATATACTTTATACAGAGCAGTCCAGAAAAGCACTGGATTCTGAATCCTGTCTTGGGACAAAACTGGAATAACTTATGAACATTGACCATGTGTGACAGAAGAGACACTGAAGAAATCCAACTCAAGGGAATAAAAGATGTTGGGAAAGGTCGGGCACAGTGGCTCGTGCCTGTAAGCTTCAGCTTATGAAGTAGCCGGGGCTAGGGATCAGGGTTCCAGTGCTGCCTGGGGCCCATAGTGAGACCTAGTCCCCAAAAAATAGGTGGGCATGGTGGTGCGTGCCTGTAATCCCAGCTACCTGGGAAGCTGAGGCTGGGGATTGCTTGAGTCTGTGGTACCATAGGCAACATGAGCCTGCGGTTCCATGGGCAAAAATAGCAAGACCTAGTCTCCAAAAAAAAAAAAAGATGTTGGTTAAGGCTTCTTCTGGGGAAGAAACCATGGTTCAAATCCACACCCAAGGAGACCAGAGATATTTGCTGTGAATATGACCATAGGGAGATACATGTTCTTACATGTTGAACATGGACAGATGGACAGGGCCTGCAGTGAGGAAGACAAACTGCAGAAATTTGTGACTCCCCTATTTCTCTTGGAAACCTGGTAGTTATAGGAATTGAGCAGATACAATGAAAATATTCTGGAAGGCACTGGAAAACTCCCTGGGTTTGTAGTGTATAGAAACCTATTCTGAAATCTGAAGATGGGTCTAGGATATCAGTACTAGCACAGGCACAACCCAAAAACCCACACCCACATTTAGTAACTATGGACCCCTCAGGACTCCTAACCTATCCCCAGAACAGATAGTTACAGATTATTTTTTCTTATAGTATCATCTACCAGAAAAGAAGATTCTTTGCATCATTAATAATTACAAAATCAATAATAGGAAGCTGGAAAAATATAGTAAATCCACCTTTTGTTTTCAAGGGAATTCTATGTCACACAGAGAAAACAAATCTTCAGAGACAATCACAAAGACACAGATCTTTTTTTTCATATGAGAAACAAAACTTAAAATTGCAATGATAAAGAAATTCAAAGAAATTAAATGAAAAGAGAACTGATAAATGATATTCAAGAAATAAAAGTAAACTGAGTGAATCATCTCAATGATAAAATTCATGAATGTAAGACTGAAATATTTAAATAGAAAATAGATTAGATGCAGGATGTAGAAAGATCAACAGAGAAGATTAAATTTGTGCAGAAAGATATGGAATTAGAATAGACCAAATGGAAGACTGAGTCAGTGACTTTAAAGATAATGGATAAAGGACATTGCAGTGGGAGAAATTTGGGGTTTACAATGATGTAAGAAAATATCTAGTTGATAAAAAAGGAAAGAAGAAAGACCAGATAATGGACAAGAATCCAGGTGGAAGAAGAAAGGGAAATATGAAGTAAAAATTGAAGAAACACTTTGAGAATTATCAGACTACAGAAGAAAAGATAATATAAGAATAACAGTTGTTCAAGAAAAGGAAGAGATAGAAAAGGGGATGCTTTCTGAACAAATTACTTATTTAAGGAAATAAAAAGGGAAGTTTCCCAAACTGGATAAGAAACAAAATATACAAGTATGTGAAAGTAAAAGAACACCTGTTTACCTAGCTGGCAATGAAACCTACAAGACACACAGTAATAAATCTTCTAGGAGTTCAAAACAATGGAGGGATTTGAAATTGGATAGGGAAAGAATTTAATTACTTATAAGGAAACCCTGATCAGACTTACATTTAACTTCTCTGAAGAAACGTTATGGGGAAGAAGAAAATGGAATGGGGTTATTGAAACACTTATAAAATGTGCTAGTAAAGAATACTTTATCCTGTAAGGTTCTCCTTTCACTATTAAGGAGAAATAAAGGCCTTCCAGACAAACAGAAGCTGAAGGATTTTACAAATACTAGAGATGTTGACCTGAACTCTCATATCTAAATCAAAAGAACATTCATAAAGAACTGAACATAGAAATAGAACCACAAAAACAAACCTATTACTAGTTTTTACACCATTTTACAAGTATGAAATCTAAGCAAAAATGATTTTTAATGATCTGTTTCTCTGCTTCATCTGGGATATCTTATTAATATGCCCCTTTGATTTGGTGTTCTGATTGCCTTTAGACTTGGAGATAACAATTTATGTTTAGCTTTGATCCTTGGCAATATTTACATCATGGGTCAACCTCATGTTCTTTCAGTTTCTGGTGACTCTGCACCTCTTTCCAGTAGGAGTCAATCTTGGAAATCTGCATTTTCTTATTTCTCTTCCTTTATTGTTGTTATTCCACACATCTTCAAGGTATCATTGTATTTTTTGCTCCTGTATATGATATATATTATTGCTATTTCTTAGTGTATATTTTAAGAAAGACAATGTGGTTGAATTTAAAGCATATGAATCTCATGCAAATGAGAATTTATCATTTAATAATATATCTTGGGTTATCTAGACAACCACTTTGAGTTTCCAGGTATAAAAATGGAAATAATTATTCCTTATTTTTGAAGTTGATTAAGGATTACACTAATTAATAATGTATGAACACCCTTGTCATGTGAAATATTAACTGCTTAAAAATTATATTTTCAATTATAACTACTGGTTTGTATCCTGATTTCTCTTTATACTGTAAATGCTTAGAGGATTCGAGCTATTTTATTTTTGTATCTTTCCTTTATTTCCTAACACATAGTGAGTATTTTTTATATTAAACAATTTATTTATATATAAGTTTCACACCTTTGTAACCCGTAGGGTTCGCCCACTGTCTTCCCTCCTTGACTGTTCCCACCATCTCCCTCCACCCCCAGTTCAGTTTGGTTGTTAGCTTGTTTTGACTTTTCCTCATAGCTTTTAGTTTAATTTTCCTATGTCCCATATATTAGTGAAACCATTTGGTTTCTGTCTTTTTCTTTTTGACTTGTTTCTGATAATATGCTTTCTTCTAAGTACATCCATGTTATCATAAAATCATCAAAACTGTTATTTTTAATTGATGAGTAATATTCCATTGTGTATATATACCACATCTTTTTCATCCACTCATCTGTTTTGGGAGATTTGGGTTGTTTCAATGCCCTTTCAATTATAAATAGTGCTGCAATAAACATTCAGGCACAAGTGTCCCTTTGTAAAAGCATTGAGGTCTCCTTTGGGTAGATTCCCAGAAGAGTAATTGCTGGGTCGAATGGTAGTTCCACTTCCATTAGTTTGAGGGTCCTCCACACACCTTTCCATAGTGGCTGGACCAGTTTACATTCCCACCAGCAGTGTAAGAGTGTTCTTTTCTCTACACATCTGCGCCAGCACTTGCCTAGTTTTTTGATGTGGGCCATTCTTACTAGTGTAAGGTGGTATCTCATTTTGGTTTTGATTTGTATTTCCCTGATTGCTAGTGATGTTGAGTATTTTTTCATGTGCCTGTTGGCCATTTCTATTTCCTCTTTGGAGAAATGTCTTTCTAGTTCTTTTCCCCATTTTTAAATTGGGATTTTCTTTGTTTTTGTTAAGTTGTATGAATTCTTTGTGTACTTTTGTTATCAGATCCTTATCACTTGTATAGAGGGCAAAAATTTTTTCCCACTCTGTTGGGTTTCTTTTTGTTTTCTCTGTTGTCTCTTTTGCTGTACAGAAGATTTTTGGTTTTATATAGTCCCAGCTGTTTGTTTTCCTTCATTTTTTTTACCTGCTTTATATGAGTCCAGAAATTAATTTCTTAATTGTAACTCATGAAGGGTTTTGCTCAGGTTTTCCTCTATGTATATTACAATTTCAGGTCTTACATCCAAGTCTTTTATTCATTTTGAGCTGGCTTTTGCACATGGTGTTAGGGAGGTATTTTGGTTCATTATTTTGCATGTCTTGATCCAGTTTTCCCAGTACCATTTATTCATGAGGTTGTCCTTGTTCCATTGTAAGTTTTTCACTCCTTTGTCAAATATTAGATGACTATCTACGTGTGGTTTTTTTTCAGGGCACTTAATTCTGTTCCATTGGTCTGATTGTTTTTATTTTTACCAATACCAAACTGCTTTAATTATTCTTTTTGTAGTATAATTTGAAGTCTGGGATAGCAATACCTCTGTTTTCTCTTTTTTTTTGGTCAAGAGGCTTTTTAATATTCGAGGTCTTTTGTTATTCCATATGAATTTCAGTGTTGTTTGATTCTATCTCTTTAAAGAATGTCATTGGGATTTTTATAAGGATTTCATTGAATCTGTAGATTGCTTTTAGTAGGATGGCCATTTTGATGATGTTAATTCTTCCAATTCATGAGCAGGGAATGTCTTTCCATTTCCTTATGTCTTCTTTTATCTCTTTTGGCAGTGTTTTAAGGTTTTTTTGTATAGTTATTTCATGTGTTTTTGAATAGTTATTTCATGTGTTTATTTCTTCTCCTATTTGACTACATAGTGAGTAATTGATAAATTTTTTTAATTCATTTTATTGATTTGTCACAATTGTGAATTAATTGATCCCTCCTCCTCCCTCCATATCCCCCCTCTGTATCCCCCCTTCAGTCACTCCTCCAGTTTTTCTGCAAATTGTTGTTTGGTTAAGTTGATGCTTAGTTGTTGTTTGTTTGGCCTGTTGTTCTCTTCCGATATATGGTGTGTGTGTGTGTGGTTTTTTGTTGCTGTTGTTGTTTTATTTTATTTATTTATTTTTTTTACCCCGGGGTTTTCCCACTTCACTAACATTTGTTAACTATCTTGATCTTTTGTACTCTTAACCTCCCCTGCCTTCTTCCTCCTCCTCCTCTCTCGCTCCATGGTTCAGTCCCATTGGTTGTTTTCATTTTTTATTTGTTTGTTTGATTTTCCCTATATCCCTCATATAAGTGAGAATTGATAAATTCTTGAGTCAATTTAAAAGATCTTTATCACTGGAATTTCTCTTAAACATTCCCACAATATTAGATGAGGCAAACAGTTGGTATAAGATAAATGTCACTGGTGGTGACTGCTCTTAAGCTATTAGTTGAAAAGCAAAACTAGAAGTAAATTATTTTTAATTATCTTCTTTAACTTTATTTCCTCCTATCCAGATTTATTCTTGTTGATTCTGTATTGTTCCCAGGTGTATGGTTGTATTGACTTTGTTACATACATGATATTGTCAGAATTTCTTTTTTTTTAATGTGTGTGTATGTGTGTATGTGTGTGTGTGTGTGTGCGTGTGTAAAATATCTGCATTCCTTGACATGGTCCTCATTTTCAGTTCTCTGAGTAGCATTTTTGTATTAAAGAAAACTCCTACTTTTCATGTATTCTTTCTTTAGACTTCTCTAGCAAATTTCTCTTCTAATATTTCTGTGGATTGATGGTTTGGTGAGATTTCTGTACCTGGAATTCCCAAACACACCTATATGCTTTGAAGCCTTGAAGGATATGTTTCTTTAAGTTTCTTTCAAGAAAAACATTGGAACAAGGAAACATTTATTTGTCATGTGGTGTCCCATATCAGGCATTTCCTATGACAGGGATGGTTTTTACAAAATATAGACTGAAATGCCAAATCTAAACTTAATGCCTTAGTCCCAGATGTTGTCAAATTTTACTGGGATTATTGTAGGGAACTTCCACCTGAACTATCTGTATTCATCTGTGCCCCTTTCTAAGTCTTTATGCAGCATCTAGAGCAATGTTTTGAATATGTAAAGCTCATTTGGTAAACCTCTGTTTTGTAACACTTCTAAATTCTAAGTAGTTTAATTATTACTGTACTCAGTGACTTTTTTGAATTTCAAAAGAAAAAAATTAGCATTAAGGCTCCTTAATGTGCATTTGTCATTCCTTTCAATTGAAGATTATTGTTTATATAATTATTGATTTTCATTGATCATTAAGATAAATCATAGTTATATGAACTTTCTGCTTATATCAGAAAAGTGAATTAGGTGTTTATTTAAACTTGTTTGAGGATAGTACAGAAAGATACCTGTTTTTTCCATAAGTTTTATCAAAACTGATAGTCTTATGCATTTAGTAATATCCCTTTGAGCCTCAGTTTCTATTTACACATAATATATAACATAAATAAAATATAGACATTTAAAATAGGAACAATAGTACTAGCCCTCTCTTCTATGAGTATTAGATGAAGTCATATACATGCTGCCTGGGGTAGGTCCACTCTGAAAGGGTGTAAGCTTGCTATTATTATGGGCATTGTACCAGGGAATGTCCTTTGAATCAAAATTCCTTTCACTCACTACCTTGTATATTGCCCTAAATTAAAGTTTTTAAAGTATTCGCTATGAACAAATGTGAAGGAATGTGATCAATGCAAATGAGTATGAGGAGCAGAGGGGCTCAGGGAGCATGGGCTCAGGCTCACAGAAACACAATTTGTATTCCTAAACTGCAGCATAACGACTGGATGACAGCTTACTTCATATCTCTGAAGTAGCAAGTTTCATAAGAGATATAGAAATGTAACTAAAAACAACCTAGAATATTATCAAGTGTACCATTTGTTCAACAATTGTTTATGGAAAGTCACTAATGGTTAGATTCTAGGGGTAGGGGGGCTTGTCCTCCAAGATAATTTCTCTAAGCTAAGATCGCATTGGATCTGTCATGTGTTGGAAAGTGGACAACATAGGTATATTGTCACTGGACATAACAGCAAGAACTAGTTTCTGTTGAATATTTGTTGTGAAGGCACTTGTTCAGGACTTGTTGTGGATCCTGAGAATATTAAAGACTGAAAGCATTCCTGGGGAATGTTGCTATACTCAAGAAAGGAATTATAAACAGTGACACTACCTGTTGTAAACTATTAAATTCTCTAATTTGTTTCTAATTATCACATTTCCTGCTGAGACCAAAATCAGAGTGTCCATGACTGCGACTGTTTTGTTAGCATCTCAGGTCCCATTAACTTTAGGCAACTTTTCCCATTAACATCTGCTTAATTTGTACTTTTACATAAATCCTAAGATAAAATTTATGAGCCAAGATTTCTTTGCCTTTCTAGTAATGAAGAGGCATTTTTTTCAGAAGAACTCTAGGTTTTTCCTCTTAGAAATCTTGAGTCTTTTCCATTCTACCCAGGTATCTTTGCTGCTGTGATGATTCAAATAATCACATACTTACTCCAAATAAAGGGGACAGTGTACCTCAAGTTCCTGCTCTGCTCTACCAACCTCTCAAGATAATGGAAAAATTTGGCCCCATCTCTACATAGGTCAACATGCTTTATCCAGCACAATTCCATGCAACCAGACTTCAAAACACTCATCAAGGTAACCTAGTAAAGAATCAAGCAGATATAAGAAATGCATCACAGTGAAGGCAGAAGAAAGGCAGAATTTACAAATAACAGTGGTATGATCCTTGATGAACATATTCCCACTGGCCATGCCTAAATGAACTTACATTTTAAGGGATTTTTTTTTTTTATCAAGCAAACCCTTATCAAGTTACCCAAGTTTGTAATCCCATTCGCCTTATTCAGAAAATTTACAAATGACTTGATAGTAGCTACATAGAAAGCCCAAAAGTTAGAAATAATAAATGAATACAGAAAAGTGAGATGCTACAAAACTAAAATAAAAAAAAAAACTTCCACTGCCTTTCTATATGGAAACAATGCACTCCTAGAAAAAGAATTAGGAAAACATCCAATTTATAATTGCATAAAAAAGAATTAAGCAACTGGGCATACACTTAACCCAGGTTATGTATGGTAAATAATAAAGTTTCTGAATGAAATAGAAAATGCAAGGAATATATATTTAATATTTATTAACATTGTTAAAATTATTATGCTACCTAATGCAATATATAGATTTTTTTGTTATCTATATGAAAATTCCAATGACATTTTTCACAGAAATAGAGCAAAAAATCAAGACACTTATTTGGAAATATCAAAGATCACCAAATAATAACATTCCTGTGAAAAACAGTAAAAATGGAGGTGTTAAATTTCCCAATCTCATACTATACTACTAAGTAATAATAATTAAAGGAGCACATTATTAGAATAGAAATAGAGACAGATCAAGGGAGTAGAATTCAGATCCCAGAAATAAAACCATGTTGATAAGTACAACTGATTTATGATAAAGGGGCTAAGAGATTGTGATGGAGCATGGAGTAATGTTGGGAAAACTGGACAGTCACAGCAGAAGAATAAAACTAGACCATGATCTAACACAATGCACAAAAATTAATTCAAAATGTATTAAAGACTGGAAACCTTAAAATACATAGAAAAAATATAAGTAAATTATACTCTTTGACTTTTGTCTTAGTAATGTGTTTGTGGCAGCAAAGGAAACAAAATCTTTTATGAAAAATGGCACTACATTTTAGTGGTTCAACTTTTTGATCAAAAATGAAACAATGTCCTTGAGTGGGAAAAGATATGTGTGTAATATATATCAATAAGGTATTAATATCCAGAATATAAAAAATAACTCACAAAGTTCAACAATAACAATAGCAACAAACACAATTAAAAAGTGGACAGAAGATTTAAATAGACATTTCTCCAAAGCCATACAGATGATTGATAGGTATTTACTAAGGAAATACAAATTGAGATCATAACAAAATATTACCCCTTCCCTGTGAGAATAGCTATTCTCCAAAGGACAAGACAATGAGTGTTGGAGAACATGTTGAGAGACAGGACCCTTGGATAGCATGGATGGGAACGTAAATTTGTGTAGACATCATGGAAAGAAAAATTAAAATTTGAAGTTCTGTGTGATCCATTGATGAAATTTCTGGGTATGTACTGGGGTAATAGAAATCTATTAATTTCAAGATGTCTGCACTCCCACATTTATTGTAGCATGATTTATAACAGCCAAGAGCTTGTAACAGTCTGAGTGCGCATTGACAGATGAATAAAGAATGACATACTATGAAATACCATTTGCCCAGGTGGAAAAAGGCAAACATCTTAGGATTTTATTCATATATGATATTTAGACAAAGCAGATGAATGAACTACATAAAAGAAAAACAAACTTTTAGATTCTAAGACCAGTTAGTGGTTACCAGAAGGGAAGGAGGAAGGGCAGGGATTGGTAAATGTAGTAAAAGAGAGCAGTTGTATTGTGGATGGTAGAATTGGCTTTTAGAGGTAAACTTAATAGAGCACATACACATTGATTTTCAATGATACACACTGTAAACATATAATACTACGATGTAATATCACTTCAATTAAAACAAAAAAGGTCTGCTTACCCTATTTTGTATGAGTACAAATTTGGCTCTTGCAAATTTGATTTTTGTTGTAGCTTGTAAATTTGAGCAACACTTCACACTGTAGATAGATGCATATTCAGAAAGAAAGAATTCAGAAAGAATTCTAGAAAGGAGGCAATTTCTGATCTCTTAAGTAAAGATGTTATGCCCTCACTCTAGTGTGTCAGCTTTTGAGTATTTTGACCTGACTAATTACCTCTATAGCATTATTTGTGAAGTAAACACAGATTGAAGGGGAAGCTTATTTCTTGGAGATTACCAGTATAATCCATATTGAAGAAAGGATATTTTTCCTGTCAGTTTTGTCCCGGATCTTATGGCATATAAACTGTCTTGTTTAATAGGTTGGGAATCTCTTCATTTTTCCTACCTCTATTCTTCTCTGTTAGTGGACATTTTCCTTGCTGTCCTAGGTGAGGGAAAATGGGAAAACATTTATTTGATTAATTAAATTTTGCTTCTAGATATGATAATAGTTGAAAAATAGGTGATACAGAGGAGGACTGCATAATTTATCCTACCATACAAACACTACTGAACTCAACCTTGGATTAGTTTTCATTCATGACAAGAACTTAGACCAAGTTAGGTGACCTGACTTTGGGGTAGAATAGCTTTCTTGCCCTAATTAGTTTTAGGGATTGTCCACTTCACATTAATATGGAATTATTTTCATGCAGAAGTTCATGTTGTTCATATTTAACACCACAAAGTCTGACAACATAACAAGTCACTTAGTTGGTATTTAAAAAGATACTTCCTGGGTCAAACAAAACCAAAACAAAATAGATTGCACAAATCAAAAACAGTCTTTACAAAGAAAAGCTCTAACAGGACTATTAAATGCATCTCAATAGTATGAAAATATTTTGAAAATTTTTTCTCAAATTCCCCTTCCCTCCTAAAAGAAGACCCACTATTAGAATCAAGAAGTGAGTTAAGCAATCTCTATCTGAAATCTTATGATGTCAGTTTTCGGTGACATCTTCATATGTGGTTCCACTCTGATTCCCTCTCTAAACTTACACTGCCAACCACTGCTGGAAGAGTGGTTAGCCTTATTTTAGCAGGATCCTTTTGCAGAGTTGAACATTTTAAGGGCTAATTTTCCTTAAGTTCCCTGGGTGTTGCTGCATTGATCAAACACTTAATTGATAGTTGAAGAAGTACCTGCAAGTTAGGCAGCCTTTTATTTTAAACATCAGTTTTCTTGTTCTGCTTATCTTCCCACTCCCACCCCACTTCCCACCATTAATATTTTGAAAAACATTTGTTTTTATGCTAGTATATGGGTATCATTTTGTACTTTTTAAACTCATTTCTGGATTCAGAAAGAAACACAGTTTGCTCTTAGAATTTCATCTTTTCATATTTTTCCAGTATGAATTTGGTTGTATTGAATTTGACTTTCTCTCTTCTCCAAATAGTGTAAATTCATGGTTCCTCTTAGAGGTTTGCTAAAAGAAAAGGGAACAATCCTAATCTGTCATTTAACCAGGAGGAAAAGACTGCTGCTAAACACTAGGATGTTTGTTACAAGGGTCTATGAATCAACAAGGGTCTATCTATCAGCAAGCTCCTATTGACACTGAAAAGCCACATGACTCACAAACACTGCTTTCTGCTTGTTTTGGACTTACAGTAATTTGTGGTCCAGAATCTACACTAGCAGTATAGTTGACAAAGGGAACAGAGAGGGAGATGCTCTAGTTGGGTTGTGACATGAACAAACCCTCTCCTGATATTTTCAGGGTTTAGGGTAAGCTGTCTAAATATTTAAAAACTGTAAATCAAATTCTCCACACAGGCTGGTTTAAGTTTTCTCCCAGAGTGCTCTAGCTTCTACCTGGGTATTATGCAAGAGACTTATAAAGCTCATTCTCTAAGCTAAGCCAGTTCCATAGAAGCCTCGGAGAATCTGGGGCAGAGATCAGGAGTCAATCAAGGAAACTGAATCTCTTCTATGGCTTTCAGAGAGATCTTAGCCAAATGAGACCTATCTTGGGCTTCTAAAGAACTGTAGGAAAATAAATGTGTTGTCTTAAGTCACACAGTGTGGTAAGTTGTTACAGTAGCAATAGACAACTAATAGACACAGTCTGTTACAACTGCTCAGATACATTACTGTAGTATGAAACTAGACGCAAGAAATACAAAAACAAATGGACGGGGCTTTGTTTATTTTTTTGAGATTTACTTTTTATTTTAATTTTATTTTTTTTAATTTATCACACGCACATTTATATTTTACATCATTGTATATCCCAGGGTTCTCTCACCACCTTATCACCTGTGAATGATTATCTTAATCTCTTGTGCCCATCTCTCCCCGATTTTATCCACTTCCCCCCACAACTCTCTCTCTCTATGCTTCAGTTCTGCTGACAGTTTAAAATTTTATTTTTCCTTTTGCTTGTTTGTTTTCCTATATCTCACATATAGGTGAGATCAACCAGTATTTTTATTCATCTTTCTGTCTTATTTTTGCTAACATGATTCCTTTTAGGTTCATTCACTAGATCATAAATACATCAAAATTTGTTATTTTCAAATGCTGGATAGTATTCTATCATGCACACATACCACAATTGTCTCATCTATTCATCCATATTGGGGCATGTGGGTTGGGTTGTTTCCATATCCTGAATATTTTCAATAGTGCTGCAATAAACATCTGAGTACAGGTATTCTTTTGAATTAGTGTTTTTGTATCCTTTGGGTAGATTCCCAGAAGTGGGATTGCTGGATCAAATGGTAGTTCTGTGTCCTACACACAAATTTGCATCATTACTAGACCTGTTTGCATTCCCACCAGCAGTGAAAACTATTCCTATCTCTCCACAGCTATGTCAGCACTTGTTGTTGCCTGTTTTTTTTGATGTGGGCCATTCTTGCTAGTGTGAGGTAGTATCTCATTGTGGTTTTGATTTGCATTTCCCTGATTATAAGTGATGTTGAGCATTTTTTCCATATGCCTATTGGCTCTATGGAGAAATGTCTTTTAAGCTCTTCTCCCATTTTTTTGACTGGTCTTTTTGTTTTGCTTTTGTTAAGTTGTTTGAGTTCTTTGTAGATCTCTGATATCAGACCCCTGTTAGTTGAGTGGCATGCAAAAATCTTTCCATTTGTTTGGATTCCTCTAGGTTTTGGTTATTGTCTCTTTTGCTATGCAGAAGATTTTTAGTTTGTTATAGCCTTAGCTGTTTATGTTTTCCTTCATTTTTTGCTTGTATTGATGTATTCTAGAAGATTTATCTACAGTATTGGTTGTAGAGTGTTTTGCCAATATTTCTTCTATATATTTTATGGTTTTAGGTTTTATGTACAAGTCTTTTATCCATCTTGAGTTGGTTTTCATGTATGGCATGAGGGAGTATTGTAGATTCTTTTGCAGGTGAAAAATTTAAAGCCTTCCCTTTGAGATCAGTAGCAAGGCAAGGCTGTCCACTCTTACCACGGCTTTTCAGTATAATACTGGAAGTCCTAGCAAGAGCAGTAAGGCAAGAAAAGGACATACATGGATTCCAGATAGGGAAAGAAGAAGTAAAATCATCACTGCTTGCAGATGGCATGATAATTTATACAGAAAACCCTAAAAAAAATCTATAGAAAAACTAACGAAAACTGTAAACCAGTTTAGTAAAGTAGCTGGTTACAAAAGCAACACAGAAAAATCAGTCACCTTCTTATACACCAAACAAATAAATCATTCTGAAGAAGAATAAATTAAGAAAACCAGTACATTTACAATAAAAACTAAATACCTGGAAATAAACTTAGCAAAATATGTGAAAGACCTATACAAAGGAACTTAAAAAGCTGTTAAAAGAAATAGAAGACACAAAGACATGGAAAGTCACCCTCTTCTCCTGTATTGGATAAATCATTAAAATGGCCATCCTACCAAAAGCAATGTACATATTTAATGTAATCCCAATAAAAATCTCAATGATATTCTTTAAAGAAATAAGATAAATACTATTGACATTCATATGGAATAATATAAAAAATCTGGAATAACCAAAGCCATCCTGACTCAAAAAGAGAGAGAAAGGAGAGATTGCAGTCCCAGACTTTAAACTACACTATAACACCATAATAATTAAGTCCGCATGGTACTGGAATAAAAACAGACCAATGGAACAGAATTGAAGTTACAGAAATAAAGCCACACATATATGATCAACTAATATACAACAAAGGAGTAAAAAATATTCATTGGGCTTTGTTTAAATGTAACTTTATTTATAGCTAGATAGGATCTACACAATAAAGTTTGCCAACTGCTGATATAAGATCTAGAACAAAATTAAATAAATGTATTTTGTGAAGACAATTATGTCTTTAATATCTGGGCAAATATTAATGAAATATAGGTACATTGGAGAAGAAAGATGGAAAAGTCTAATATTTATTGAGGATCTACCATATTAAATAAACTACAGATACTATTCTAGGAATTTCAAGTGTATTTATCTCTTTAAATCTTGAAATAATGGTAGGGTTTATATTATTACTGTATTTATATAGATTGAGTTGAATGAGATTGGGAAATTGAAGTTCACATAGCTAATAATCCAAATTTTGAAAACAAACCTCCCTGTTTATAGACTTTCCCCCTTTTTCCACACTGAGGAATGTCTTATTTTTTCTCCTTTCAATACCTTTGAGTACAATAAGATGTGCTGCTGATGTG